>PVIC010001812.1:40610-85656 GCA_004025085.1 Thryonomys swinderianus | reverse complement strand
TTTATCTGGCTGGCTCCAATCACTACCTGCAGCTTCCTTAGCTCATGTTCGATTCCAGTATCTCCAGCATCCTGGGGTTTCCACTGCACTTTCTCTTTTAGCTTCACTCTCACAGCCTCCCATGCTGCCCTCTCAGGAGCAGGCTGCCTCACCTCCCAGGTCTTCTTCTGAAATCTGGGCGAAAGCCCTGCTGAGCCCACACTCTTGCATTCTGCTTGCCTATCAAACCTCCATTCAGCTTCACACATGGTTTCTCCTCTGGTTTTTCAGACTTTTCCCCTTGAACTTGAAACCCTGGATTTCCCCTTACATGGGCTCTGGTTTGTTTCCACTTGACTTCTTCTCTGGGCTGGTACCTTCTGATATGTGGTGCAGAGAGCAGAAATTAATGGACAGCATGGCGTATAGTGAAGAGATTGCACTGAGGGACTGAGAATGGACAGGAGAACAGAGGACTCAGCAGCTTCCTTCCCATGTGTATGGTCCCCTGGCAGATGAGTCAAAACCTGAGCATCTGAGGATACAAAGTCTGTCATTTAGTGCAGCCATGGGTAGGAATTTGTTATAATAATGAGTCAGGATGGAGGACCATGCTCACTCCACAGGCTGCACAAGGCCACACTGCTGTTTTGTCTCCCTGGGCCCCAGAAAAGCTGCTGAAGACTCACAGCCCTTGAACTCTGCTGTGGCAGCTCCACCACTCAGGCTCTGATGCTGCCCTGGTGCTGGGAATTAAAGTTGGTTCCTGCTTTCCATTGACATCTGTTACATGTGCACTCTTTTCTTTAGAACCTTGCCTAAGGTTCCAAAGAAAGGTCCTAAAGGACCAGGACTCCCTTAAGCCCGCAGAGCATGACATCACAGTGCATTTCTCCACTCTTGTAATGCTTCCTAGTTTTATACCCAAGTGTGCTCACCCTGGGGATTTCTGAAAGACAGCAGTGAGATGACTTTCCTAGGACCTGCGTCCTAGGAGCAAGGGCCTCACCTAAGGACTTGCAGAAATAGGCTCTCGTGACCTGCAGGGTCAGAGTCTGCATTTGCAGGAAAGCTCAGGTGACTGCAGCTGCATGATATGGGGGAGGTCCAAGTGGAGCTGGAAGTCCACAGAAGAAACAGAACATGACACTCTGTGTATAATGCTGGAGCACCTGCCACGGAGTTCAGAGAAGACAAACGAGTGGCGAGTCGGAGGCTGGACCGACACTCCTCAACAGTTCCCAGGGCTGGCAAGGCCCTGCATGGGGGAGACAGTCAAGCTGGGCTTCCTGGCACTCTCATCTGCCCTTATTCCTTTGCTGCCTTCCTTGTGCCCAGCAGCAGCCTTCTCAGTGCCCCCTTTACCTCTTTATTTCTGAGGGTATAGATGAGGGGGTTCAGGAGTGGGGTGACAATGTTGTAGAAGAGGGTAAGGAACTTGCCCTGGTCCTTTGAAGAGCTGGTTCCTGGCTGCATGTACATGTAGATGATGTTTCCATAGAAGAGCGAAACCACCGTGAGATGGGAGCCACACGTGTTGAAGATTCTGTGCCTCCCAGAGGCTGACCGGATGCTCAGCACAGCCCGCATGATGTAGCCATAGGAGACCAGGATGAACGCCAGGGGCGACAGCACAATGAGCACCGCCAGGACAAAGACAGTGCTTTCGATGGGCACCGTGTTGACGCAGGCCATGCGGATCAGGGCTGGCATCTCACACAGGTAGTGGTCCACACGGTGGCGCCCACAGCGTGGCAGGAGCAGGGTCACAGGAGACATGGCCAGGGAGTTGGCCACCCCACAACCCCAGGCTATCAACACCAAGCCTTGGCAGAGCCTGGGACTCATGATCACCATGTAGTGCAGGGGCTTGCAGACGGCCACGAAGCGGTCATATGCCATGACAGCCAGGAGCAGGCACTCCACGCCACCCAGACCCAGGAACAGGAAGAGCTGCAGGGCGCAGCCTGCATAGCTGATGGTCTTGTCCGGGCCATGCAGGTTGTAGAGCAGCTGCGGGATGGAGCTGGTGGTGAAGCTGAGGTCCAGGAAGGACAGGTGCGTGAGGAAGTAGTACATGGGCGTGTGGAGGTGCGGGTCCAGCCGCGACACCAGGATGATGGTGCTGTTGCCCACCAAAGTGAGGAGGTAGGCTGCCAGGATAACTGCGAAGAGGATCCTCTCCAGGTGGGGGCGCTCGGAGAAGCCCAGCAGGATGAAGGCTCCGTGGGAGCTGCCATTGGGTCCCACCATCACTGGTGCACCTGAGGGAATGTCAGTAGTGCTGGTAACAGTTGATGTTGTGAGAGCAACTACTATTAGCCAGGAATTCTTGTATGAGTTTTTTTCTTTTTGACCTGGGATTAAATCTAAGACCGTCACACTGAACTACATGCCCAGAAACTTATTTTAATTCTGCAACTCTTGCTTAGTCAATCCATTGACCAGGCTGGGATTGAACTTCAGGTCTGCCTCCCTCAGGCCCCAGAGTGCTAGGATCACAGGTGTATGCCAGGTCTCCTCTTAGTATTTAACATTTATTTAATCTTTAACCTCAACAACAAAGGGATGGAATCAGTACAGTTAGTATAAAAATAAATCTGCAATTTCTAAAAAGGAAAAAATTTTCTGAGGGAAAAGTATATTAAGGTGTTTCTAAACCACATGAGTAAACACCAATGAAGTATGGTTTTGTTAAGCAAATTGTCATCTTGTCACCTGTAGTAAGGGACAGAGTTCCTTTTGATCCGTGGAAATCTTGCCAAGCCCTTCACCCTGATTCCTATTGGCACTGGCTGTAATTCCATCAAGCAAGAGAGGAATCTGCCTGGGACCCTGCCACAGTCCTGGCTTCACCAAAAGTTCAAAGACATAAATCATAGTTCAAGAAAATCAAATATCAAATATAGGTGAGGCTTCAGTTCCGAAGATTGGAATCCTGTGTGGCCACTTGTGTGGATTTCCTTTCAATACACATATTGGGGAATATGTTCGAGGTTTGCCACAACTTAGCAAAACTCAAGAGCAAACCATGTAGCCTAGATATGGAAAAAAACAAATAAGAACAACTTAGATATTACGTGAATGCACTAAATATATGTAGGTAACACTATGATGTATCATGTACCACCATAAAATACACCTAAATCCATGAAACAGCATACTGTAGCCTGGCATGGTGTGTACTCTGACAGGACTCCTGCAGCACTCTGGCAGGCTGAGACAGAAGGATTGCAAACTCAAGTCCAGCCTGAGCAATTTAGAGAAACCCTGTCTCAAGACAGGATATAGATATATAGATATATGTATATAAGTATATATATATATATATATTAAAATATGTGATAGTGGTAGCTCAGTGAAACGGCCGTATGTTCAGTTCTCAGTGCCACAAGAACGTTACAATTTATCAAAATTTACACCAAAAAGAACAGACCAATTGCAGAGAAAAGAACAGTAATCAAGAGAAGGAGAATTTAGCATGGCCCATACCACCTCCTGTGGCTACAGGAGGAAGTTTGCAATGGATTGTCTGCTTGCAGCACCCTGCCGTGTTAACCACCTCTATAGCCACCGTGAATCTCGTATCACGCAAAAATGATTTCGACCGGTTCCTGCATACTCCTCACTGAAAGTAACACGTACTATACACATACACATGCGCACAAGGCTCTTGGGCAAGGGCAGGCGGTGGACTGAGAGCAGACACTTCCTGTGATCTCCACTGGAGGGCGCGGCTTTCGGCCACCGCGCCGCGCCATGCACCTGTCAGCGCGGCAGGTGGAGCGCTCGCTGGACAGAGACATACTGGCCTGCTTTTGTTCACTATTCTTGAGGTGTTTCTAAATCCACCGGAGTGAACAGCAATGAGAAACAGAGTATTACTGAGGAACACATGTAAATTTTCTTTTCAACCGGGCACTGTGGCGCACGCCTGTGATCCCAGTGTTCTAGGAGCCTGAGGGAGGAGGATGACGAGTTCAGGACCCCCGGGGGCAACTTAGTGAAGCACTTCTCAAAATGAAAAAAAAAATCTTCAGAGGAGGCGTCGGTGATGAGATTCTTCAAAGCCTCACAGGCGACAGAGGAGCAGGTTTAAAGTGCAGAGCAGCCGTCAGGGGCATTACTAAAGCGACACAATTCTGAGGCTGGAGGCTCCTTTCCACCTCAGTGCTTTCTCACCTTCAATGACAATAATAAATCTACCTTATGGACATTACAGATAACTTCTGGAATTTTTAAAAAGAAATACAACATAAATAAATAACATTTATAGATATATGTTTCCTTGTATGTGAAATCAAGCTGATGCAGTATGTAAACAAAGAGTGTGAAAATAAGCCTATAAGGTTAAGTGGAGAAGTTTTTAGGGGAAAAAAGTTTCTGAGGGAAAATTATATGAACATCAACATATACATAACTGTGCTTTAAAATGCAATAATTAAAACAGCATAATCAGCAAGAAACTTGAGGAGGAAGGGTATGTAAATTCCTATATTGTCAAAAATATAAAATAAATCTTTAAATAGATATTTAAACATTTTTAAAAGACAACCATAAGAAGGCATGGTAGTTTTATCTTCTTTTTTAGTAATCATAGATTAAAAATTTCCCAAACCAAATTTCATTTGTCAAATACTGTGAAGTAAAGTAGGAGAGAAAATTTATTCACATAATAAAAAATCTACACACTAAGAAACACTGCTAACAATGTCTAGAAATAACAGTAGTAGAAATTTCAAAACTGAAAAGGCTTCTTTCTTAAAAGTTTTTCAAAAAGTGGTCAAGAAAAACCTGAAAGAAAATAAAAAATGAGCAATAATTTAAAGAAGCATTTCCTAGGAAAATAAATCACTTACAAACAACTGAGCTACACATATGACACAGGTTCTCATTGGTGTTTGGGGCAAGAAACCTAAAGCAGGGTGATTTGCTTTCTAGATAAATTGCTCCAAAAACTGAAAAATATAGTGCTGTTCAGAGTTTAAAAGAGTGTAAAATGAGTTCATTCTCCATGACCCTGAAACAGAACTAAACTTGGAATAGTGTCTTTATACAAATCTATTTTGAAAAGCTCCCTACCTAAAAATACATACATGCCTTGACATCGCATAGGTCATTTTAACAAAAGCAGCGGCTGGCTCCCACCTGGTGGGAACTGACCTGCGTTCACACCGAGCCGCCTGCCCTGCATCGCCTCAGTCAGAGGCCGACACCCTCAAGACTCTCCCTGAGCTGCACAAAGCAGATGAGGCTGGAAACGTCAGAGATGCCAGCAACAGTTGACATCACTGTGAATGTGGTAAAACATGCGCTAAATTTAAGTAGAGATAGGAGCCATTCCCTGGAATTTCATACCAAAAAGTAATAGTTTCAAACAAGTAGAGGAACAAAACGTAACACATACCAGCATTACTGGGGCCCCCTCTCTGTCTCTTTGTCTCCCTGTGTCTCTGTCTCTCTGTCTCTGGTTCTCTCCCTCTCTCCCTCCCTCCTTTCCTCCCCCCATCGATCTATTTCTACAAAGACATTTGTCTTAAAACACAAAAGATACCTGGAAGCACAAACTCCTAGGGAGTGAGAAGGAGGTGAAGAGAGATTTCCAGCGTGTCGTGATCTTTCACAAAAAACAACCCTCAAGAATTATCCGCAGCCGGGCGTGGTGGCTCACGCCTGTAATCCCAGCACTCGGGAGGCAGAGACAGGTGGATTCCTGAGTTTGAGGCTTGCCTGGGCTGCATAGTGAGCTCAGAGCCAGCCTGAACTACAAAGCAAGACCCTGTCTCAAAAAGAAAAAAAAAAAAAAAAAGAATTATCCGCAATTTAAAAAATCTACCTGTATGCGTGAATATCACAGCTGGTATTCAGGTTATGTTCTGAAATCATGTTGCAACCTGTTAACACACCCCATGAGCTTGATCAGTCTCCCTTCAAAGTGCTTCTCCCCCTCCCACTCAGTAAAAATTTTTCTTTTAAAAATAACTGAAACAGGAAGGAAAGTCGGAAGAAAATTGAAACCATAGAAAAACAGAAAACCACAGTGAAAGTCTCATCCCCACGAGCACCCGAAACAGTCCGGTGCACTCGCGCTGGCGAAAGCTGACTGTGAAACGAGACCCCGCCCCCCCCCACCCCAAGCGCAAGTCAGGCTGCCCAGGGAGGGTCTCCTCCGGGACTCCCAGGAGCCTGAGTTCAGGTCTCCCCGGTTTTGCCTTCCTGCTGCGGGGCGAGGTAGGAGGAGCTCTCCAGAAAGGGTCACTGTGCCCGGCGCCCCACACCCTGTCAGCTCTGCAGCAAGTTTCTGCCTCTTGACTCTGAAAGTATATTTTCCCCTTTCTGCATTGAAAACACTCATTTACTCTGGTGGCTGAAGGTCTTTCTTGTTGAAACCTTTGCGTTTCAAACTGGATCCTACTGAGTCAAGGCTTCATTTTTACATGGGGTGAGCGCTGTCTCCAAAAGAGGAGGCTGGTCCTGCCCCTGCATCCCCAGCACGGGAGACAAGGGTCGGACATCTTCATCCCCGAGAGGGCCTGGGGAGGGACACGTGCGCTCCCTCTGAATTTAGGCCGCGGTGTTTTCTTCCTCCGGGCAGAGGTCCCCTGAAGCACAGCTTTTGCCGCACCGCTTGTGCTCACTTCCTACAGCCCCTGCGACTCCCGGGACCCCACCGTGCTCTGCTCTTGCACACGGAGAGCTCCCCCGTCTGGTGTGGACTCCTCTAGGCCCGGGTTCCTCTCCTGCCAAGGGCGAGCGGCCCCCACGCCTTCACCCTGCACGCGGGGTGCAGTAGGAAGTTGCTGCTCAGAGCTCTGCGCCCGCCCCGGCCTGCAGGCTTCCAGCCTGCGGGCTTCCAGCCTCGACCCAGCTCTCAGAGGACCCGCTCCGCCCTGGAGACCGGGCGTCCCTACAGGGAGGGGTCAAGAGATGCCCGAAGACACGGGGTTTGCAGGGTGGTGCTGCAGGGAACCGAAGACAGTGAAGCCAGCAGCTCACCGGCCGGAAGGGAGCTGTTCATTCATAAAACCTGGCTCCACTCGGATTCTGGGGCCCCTGTTCAGACACGGCTCCCTACAGAGCAAACACCCGAGAAGCCCTTTCACCCCGAGCTCTCTTCCATCTCAGCCACCAGACAAAGACACACGCTCTGCAGTTTCTTGAGGCTGGGGAGTGCTCACAGAATTAACACTTTTGTTATATTCGCTTAAATGAAAATTTAAGTTAGTTATTTTTAAATTTTATTTCAAATAAGCTCATAGTCTCAAAGATCAAAGAATCTGAAACTCAGGGGGAAAAGTGTGAGTACAATAAATAAAGACTGGTCAGAAATGGGGACTTATTTTCAGGGCATGTGAACCTTGAGCTCATGCTGGTCACCACATGGTTTGTGTCTCCCTCATGAGAGGCCTATGATATGCTTTCAATTTTTACTTTTCTTTCTTGTACCAAAGCAATATCAACACCTCGGATTTTGTTTCCTGGCTTCTGCCCGACGAATCCCAGGCTCCGGGTTACTCTGTGGTGCTGTGAGCAGGCGCAGGCCTCGCACAGAGCACACAGCCCTCCCCGAGCTGTCCCTGTGTCCCAGCACCTTCATTACCAACCAGTCAGGTGACAGGTGCAGATCGAGATGTAGATGTGCCCCCGCCAGAGCGCTACTCACCCTTTCACCGGCCTCACGGAGCTGCCACTGGAAATGAGACTGCAGAAGACTGGGGGGAGGCCGGGCTCTCACTGTCTGCGTCCCTCCTGCTGCCAGCTGGGGCCGCCAGGCAGTCCACATCGGGGGCAGAACCTGTGACGGGCCAAGAGCTGAGCGCTCGGCTGGGAAGATGGGAACAGTGCTGCGTGGCGTTCAGTATCTCCAGGCGAGCTCTGGGGACTCCGTGGCCCCCAGGGGTCATCAGCAGGCACACTGAGGCATGGACAGTCCTACCCACCTCAGACTCCCATCTCCCACTGGGTCACCATGGAAACTGGGGATCAAGAGGATTTGTCCTCTGGTGTAGAAAGTGCTTAGACCTCAGAAGCAGAAGAGGCTCCATCCTTCCAGCTGTTCCAAACACTAATCTGTGGGGACATGCCAGTCTTCTGCCCTAGGGAAACATGACACCTTTTTCTCCTTAGATTTCTGAAATAGGGCAAAAGTGTCTCAACAGTGCCTCACTAATAAGTGTAAGTCTGGAAAAGAAAGAACCTGCTGTCCTAGCTAAAGAAAAGACTCCAATGGTGTGTGGATTTTACAAGGCTCATAAACGAGCTATCAGGAAGACCCACTTCCTTTCTGAGTTTGAGGGCCGGAGGGTTAGCTCAGTGGTTCCGGCGCCTGCCTCGCAAGCGTAAGGACCTGAGTTCGATCCCCGGTTACCACATATAATGCTGGGCGTGGTGGAGTGTGAGCAAAAACTGTCATCTACAGAGTTCATCTTTCAGTCTCAAAAATGATTTGGAAAGACACAGAGCAAAGCTCTCAGGCTCCTGATTCATTCGATTTGAAAATGTTCAAAAGCATCATGACAAAGCAAACGGAAGCACGGAGTCCTGCATGTCCGGGGCCGGCAGCATCAGGGAGGGAGAGGCCGGCGTGTCCTTGGCTCAGGGGGCGTCAGAAGGTCCGTGGGGGCTGGAGGCAGATGCAGACAGAATCCAGGAGCTCACCCGAGGCGCACGCGCGCGGGCGGCGGACTCTGCCACACTCGGAGATTACTCTTCCCTCCGGATGCCTCCCGGGAATGGGCCCCTGGAGCCCCAGGAGCAGATAGAAATAATACATTTAGGGCTGGGCTAGGAGCGCGGGTGGGCTTAACAAGTCCCTCTGTTTCCAATTTCCCAGCCTTTGGGGAAGAAGGAATGGAAACCCGCTCTGAATGTCCCGTTTCTCTCCCTAACAAGGATGTCTACTGCTCTCTCCAGCGCCACCTAGAGGCCTCAAGCAGTTTTCTTTCATCCAAACTTTCTTCCAGGCATGGCAGGAAAAGTCTTTTGTTAATTCCCTTGATAATCTTATCACTGGATCAAGGAAAAAGGGCCTAAGGGAGGAAAGAAAGTCAAGACACCAGTTATCTCCCCAGTTTGCACTCTGCTGGAAGCACAAATACAGATCTAAGCAGATGGAACCCATGTGGACACAGTTCTAGAGTCACGGGTTAGGAAAAAGTAGTGTTTGAAGTTGAGGGCTGATTGCTTTTTCTTTCACTTTTCTGGTGCAGCGCCTCTGTGTCTTTTTGATTATTCTTTACAGGGACAAAAGGAATTTGGTCACTGTTAGCACAGTGCTTAAGGCTATGTCAGAGGATAGAATTAATAATGGCGTGGCCAGTGGAACCCAGAATATATATAACAGGATGCACAGAAAGAAGGAAGAGGTGCAGGAGGTGAGCAGGACTTCCCTTTTTTTATAGGGTGCTGCTTTCCCCACAGTTCAGATGGGGAGGGGTGGAGAAATCTCGAGACACTTTTTAATAGAATGCAGCACTTCAGAGCAGGCCCTGTACGCCCAGCAGTGACAGCACAGGAGGTGCCCGGAGCAGCAGGCAGTGTGTACTGCGAAGGTGCCCTTGTGAGTCATTGCCGGGAGATGCACAGTCAGCGCGGCACTGGAATCCCCACCTCTTCACTCCACTTCTATTCCAGTGACCTCTGAACCTGAAAAGCCAGCCCTACTCACGTAGCACTTGGCATTACAGGGGGTGCACAGTGGATATCAAGCTCCTACTACTGACAAAGTCACTCCAATGCACTGCATTCCACAGAACACTTTCAGACCTGGCACTGAATCCCACCTTCCAGGGTGTGCATCATTTATTCCTTCAACAAATGTACATTCAGAGATAACCATGTACAGAGCCATGTTTGAGGTGCTTAGGATATGCTCAAAATATCATGGTCAACAGACAAGTGCCCCTCCCCTCAGGGTACTCAGTCTCACATGAGGACAAATACACTACTAAATAAATTAAAAACTAAATAAATAAGATATAATACATGAGACGTTGCTGGGTAGTTCATGGGAAAAGTGTCTCTCACAGGAGATAAGAGCGAGAGGCTGTGCACTGGGGTCTGTGGGTGGGTAGAGCCCAGTGGGGCTGGACTGGGGAGCGGGAGGAGGCCCCAGAAAGCAGAGGATGAAAGAGTTGAGCAGAAAGAGAGACACAGACCACACCCTGTGAGGGAGGGAGATGGAGAAGAGGGATCTGACCCAAAACACTGTCGGAAAAAACAAGAGACTGGGCTCCACAGGGCAGCTGGGCGAAGCTGTCAGCATGATCAGGAGCCCCTCGCAGCCCAGCACCGACACTGGCCGCCAGCAGGTCACCGGGCAGCGCTGGCGGAGGCTGATCCGACATCAGGGAGAGGCGTGCGGGGCCACGGCCACTCAGTGCCGCCTCCGGCCTGGCCTAGCTGCCCACACCCGCCCAGCAGAGCTGTCTGTGTGGAGGGGGGAGGCTTCCTTCCTGAGCGCTTCTCTCCGGCTTCTTTTCCTCCTTTTGCCTTAAATAAATGTTAAGCTTTCACAGTCATCAACTCTTCCACCCAATTCTCTTAACAGGGCAAGGAAAGACTGGGAAGGGCCAACTAGTCACTAGAGCCCGGCTAATGAGACTGCTCTGAGCCCGCTGCGGACACACAAGTCTGAACTTCAAAGGTAAAATGTGAAGAATGAAAGGCTGGTAAAGAGGGAGATATGGTAGTGAATGCACTGGCGTCTTCTCCGTGCAGCGTTCCGCGCTTGAAGGTCAGAGACAGGAGACAGGCTTTGCGAGCCGGCTTGACTTCCTAAATCCTTTCCCCAGCAAGTGTTCAACCTCTCTCTGCCCTGAGGGAGTGCTGCCCCACACAGGGCCCCAGGCCCCTGGCGGTGCAGCCCGGAGGTCCCCAGGGGTCCAGGCCAGGGGTCCCCAGAGGGACCGGACGGAGGTTCCCCGGAGGCTGCAGGCCAGAGGGTCCCCAGGCGCCGCCCCCACCCCCGCCACGGCGTCCTCAGGAAGGCGGCTCAGGACCCTCGGTCCCCAGGTCCGGCACAGCCCCGCAGGCCCGGCTTTCCGCCCCACCTTCCGCCCCGTCCTCGGCCTCGGCCTCGGCCTCGGCCCCGGCCACCGGGGACAGCACCAGAGGGTGCTTGTCGCAGATGAAGAAGTAGGGCCGCAGGCAGCCGGGGCACAGCAGGCCGAAGGTGCAGATGTGCGAGCCGCGGCCGGCGTCGTAGAAGGAGAGCTCGCCCGCCTCGCAGTCCAGGAAGAGCCCCACGCGGCGCGGCCCGGACGGCGGCGGCGGCGGCAGCGCGCCCGGCGAGCCCAGCACCAGGTACTCGGCGCCGCGCAGCAGCCACAGCGCCCACACGCCCCGCTCGGGGGCCGGCGCCGCCCCGCCCCTGCGCGCCGCCGCGTCCATGCACACGCCCAGGCCCCACTCGGCGCCCGCGCACAGCACCACCTCCCAGTAGTGGCGGCCGGAGGAGAAGCTCTGCTGGCCCAGCACGCACGGCCAGGTGTCGAAGCGCTCGGCGTTGCAGGGCACATCCCTCCAGAGCTCCCCGTCGCGCGCGGAGCGCAGGTCTGCCGTCAGCAGCAGGCTGGGGTGCGCCGTGCTGGGGTCCAGCTTCACGTCCACTGCGGGCGGGGGAGAGGGGGCCGTGAGCAGCCGAGGCCGCACACAGGGACGCTCCTCGGCCGGCCCGAGGAGCCCGGAGTGGCCCGGCGCGGTCCGGGCTCCCTGTGTGGCCCTGCGCCCCGCCTGCAGCAGGGGCGCGCCTGGGCTGCGCTCTTCCCTCCGCACTCCCGGCCCAAACGGGCCAGCGTCGGATCCTGACCTTGGGGCCCCACGCGGGTTCCAGTCTGCGGACCCGAGCGCCCGGAAATGCGTAAACCTGGTAAACCTCTGGGAATTTGCTATTAACAGCAAGAAACAGTGAAAACCTTTAGTCTTGCACAGTAAGTTCCCAGCAGGACGGTGCTCCTGGATCCTCTTGTAAATGCAAATATCTAGTTAGGACACTGCTGGGATTTAGGGAAGCACTTTTCCTTGTAAATGTCCAAGAACAATAAATTAATATACTTTTTAATGTCTTCACAAATACATTACTATTACCACTACTATCACTTTTTTTTTTTTTTTGACAGGTTCTCACTTTGTAGTTCAGGCAAGCCTGGAACCCAGCAATCCTCCTGCCTCTGCCTTCTGAGTGCTGGGATTAATTACAGGCAGGAGCCACCACGCCCAGCTATTATCTCTATTCTTATATGTATGTGTGTGTGTGTGAGAGAGAGAGAGAGAGAGAGAGAGAGAGAGAGAGAGAGAGAGAGAGAGAGAAGGAGGGAGGGAGGAAAGGAGGGAGAGAGAGGGAGGGAGAGGGAGAGAGGAAGAGAGAGAGACATAACTGGGGATTAAACCCAGGGGTGTTCTACCATTTACCTACATTTCCAGCCCATTTTTACCTTTATTTTGAGGGAGAACCACTGTAAATTGCCCAGGCAATCTTCCTGACTCAGTCTCCCTCCACGCTGGGGTTACAAGTGGGGGCCGCTGTGACAGGCTATGATGTTAGTTCTGGAGCTCTAAAGCCCTGAACACATTTGTGACTTCCTCTTGCCACCTCTGTCGCGTGCCGGCAGCTCTAAACCTGCCCTTGGAGCAGGGCTCTGCACATTGAGATGAGGGAGCTCGGCACGCAGCTCTAGAGAGGGGAGCCACCCAAGCGGGGTCTGTGGTGTGTGGGGACACAGCTGCTGCTGGCCTTGACCCCTAAAGCAGGGCAGCCCTGGGGGACCCAACCCTCCCAGCAGGTCCTGTGCTGTCCCAGCGCTGGCAGCAGCAGAAAGAAGTAAGTCAGACACTTACTCCGAGCGCGGCCCACCTGCGCCCCGCGTGTCACCCTGACTGCAGGAGTCAGACCTGATGCCTGAAGGCCCCGTTCCTTGCTGTCTAGCGCAGGAGGAGCAGAGCACCTGGCAAGGGTCTGGGCAGACAGCAGAGGCACAGAAGGCCCCGCAGGACCTTGCAGGGAACCTCGCGTGCTCTGCCCGGAGCTTCCCAGGAACGCAGACCCGGCCACCCACCTTGGAACCTCCTCATCATGTCCCTCATCCCGGGGATGCAGCACACGGTCCTGGGCTCCAGCGGGGTGGCATCAGGTTCCAGCTGTGTGACCGCCGTGCTCCTGGGGAGGACACAGCGCATCGGTGTGCTCCCCTGACCGCGCTCCCCACCTGGTTCCGCCCAACCCGCCCTGGGTCGCGGGGAAGCGAACCTACCGGCGCAAGACCTCGCTCACACCCTGCAAGACAAGCAGAAGCGGCGTCAGGCCTGAGAGCTACCGTGACGGGACGCTGGGGGAATTCCTCTAGGAAGGACTGGAATTTGTGAACGAATAAGACAAAACCAAGGGGAGACAAAGCGCCGGCACCGAAGTGCTCAGAGTCACTGAATCCGCCCTCCTCACCTCCAGCAGACCCAGGGCGGGGCGCCGGATCCTCTCCTCCAGCTCCGCAGCCAGCTCCTTAAGGGCCTTGCTGTGCTGGGCCAGCTCCGCCCTGCCGTCCCGCAGCCTCTGCAGGGTCGCCCGCTCCTCCTCCTCCAGCAGCCGCAGCTGCAGCCGTTCCTCCAGGGCCAGGAAGCCGCGGTACTTCTCGAACTCCTGCCTGAACCGCTGCCGCTGCACCTCCACCTTCTCCTGGGGACACAGAGGGCAGTCAGCAGGGACGGGGGGGGCGCCGCGGGTGTCCACACTGTGTGGGACTCGGAGCTGGGGAAGGCAGTGCCCTAACCCTCGGCTCTGTTGCAGTGGGCTGACAGGTGACGTTCCAACAACATGCAGAAACCTGGAGCCGTTATAATCCGAAGGTCCTGGGAGAGCCTTTAAACTCAGGGTCTGAGGAAGACTGGGATTTGGGTCCCATTTTTCACACACTTGGAGGTGAAGCATTTTAATACAAGGTTCTGCCTCATAAACAGTTAAATGGGACCCTGGAGCTCACCGCTGAACATCTGTTCCCTCCCCTCACAGGAGTTACTATTCCACTGGGAAAAAGAGGAAAGCAGGGTGTGTAGATGTGAAGGAAAAGTTTAGGGACTAGTACCCATGAATCTTCTTTCACAACGCATTAATTATGAATCAACCGTAAGGTTAAGGTTCTCTGAGTCAAAGAAATCCTAGAAGTTATTCAGGCCACTTCCTTCAAAGTTAGTTGCAGGTTATTTGCTTGGTTTTTACCCAAATCTCAAAGCTAAAATTTCTGAGTAGATTAAGACACACAGAGTGCTTTGCTAGAGGGTTTTTATGCTCACATTTTATTGCCTTGAGATTGATATGATTGAACAGAATATGGGAGGCCAATTACCCTCCTGAAGAATTTACATCTTGGATTTTCTACTTCATTTTCAAATCTATTTTCTTGGTTTAACTGAAAAACAAACTACCATGTTTTAAAGTCAAATAATAAGTAGTTCTCTTTGAGAGTCAACTTCTTCCTCTCATTTTCCATTTCCAGCTCCTTTTATAATTTCCAAAATCACTGGACTCTGATCTTGGCCTCCTAAAAGCAATGAACTCTGAGTTCAGGTTCTCTTACAAGCATTATTCTGAAGAAGTACATGCTATGCTGCCCTACTGGTGACTGCGCTTCCCGTGAGAGCCGAGTCACTCAGTCGCCAGGCAACAGTGGCACTGTGGGAATGAGGGATGTGCAGTGGGGAGGATCTGGTGTCACCCTTTTGCACTCTGCCACCTGCTGAGGGTACAGCTGAATTACAGGCACAGAAAGAAGAAGAACATGCAGCTCATTTTATCAAACTCCACTTACCCACTTGACTCACTCAGACTCATCACTGGTAGGAAAAATCATGCACACTTACTAGAGTTTGATGCGTCTTAGGACCCTCCTACATTGGAATAATCAGTAGATTGTTTAAAAAAATCTAGGGACCCAGATCTTAAACACCAGGATTCTTATTTCATCAACATGTAGTCAGGCTAGGATTTAAAACTGTTAGCCTGAATTGTTAACTCCAAAATAACACAAACTGTGAATCACATTTAACTTCACCTGTGGACACAGTAATTGGAAAGGATCAGACCTTCAGGGAGAAATGTAGCAAACTTAATCCTTATGGAAATAGACAACAGTGTGAAATTCTATTTTTTAGGAAAAACAAAGAAGAATCGGAAAAGTATAAAAATTACTGAAGACTAGGAAGGTGAGGAAAGGGATATCAGAACATTCTATGCAGTACACCCCATGTATCTCATCATATAACACACCCACAGTTATACTTTGGGGTCAATCTCGAGAGACATGAGGACTATGTTCAGCACTTTCCTGCCTCTGCCTCACGGGTGCAGGAGCACAGATGCCTCCAAAACTCTGACTTCCAGATGGACAAGCCTAACCCAACCCAACAGTAAGGTCAGTGTTCTCTGTAGACTGAAGAAAACCCTGACAGCTACTCGGGCATCCTTCAGACACAATTTCAGGTTATTTTCTTGGCTTCTACCCAAATCTCACAGCCAAATCTTCCTGAAGAACTTGGGTATATATACTTTGCTATAGAAACAGCTTTGGGGCAGAGCAAAATGCCTTGAAAACAGGGCCAATTACTGGGTAGAGGGCCTGTGTGTACATGAAGAGACCAAGCCAAAGGGCTGGCATGTGCCAGAGAAAAGGGATAAGGGGATGTGTGGCTGAGCAGAGCCTCCGGATCTGACTGTTTTCCTGGGCAGAAGGTCCCTCTCGTGGCCTCCTTGCATCCGTCCCAGGGTTGTGCAACTATGTATGATCTGCTTCTCCATCTAACATATCTATTTGCAAACTATAGCACAAGAGGCAGGTGCATAGCAGAGACTTTCAGAGTCAGGGCAGGAGTGAAAGCATGATTCTTGGTGAGGAAAGAAAGAAGCAGCAGAAAAGCTGAATCTGGAGGAACCCGCAGACCAGAAAGGTGCTGAGATTCCCTCCTCCAGAGCTGGCCCTGCTGCACAGTGCTGCAAGAGGAAGCGAGGGAGGAGGACTGAGCACCCACCCCCACGGCCGGGGCCCTCACCTTCCACACCACGATCTTCTTCCCCACGTTGGACTCCTGCAGCGACGCCTCCTCCATCTCTTTACGCAGGGTGCCCAGGGCCTGCTGCAGCTTCACCTGCTCGGGACACAGAGAAGCTGTGACTGGCGCTTCCTGCAGAGCCAGGACACCGGGCAGGTGTGACAAGGACCCACGGAAATGCCCTGAGGCAGCCTGGAAAGGTTCCCTCATTAACATGTAAAGTAGACACAAATTAGCAGAGGCAAAAAGTTATCTAGAAGAACGCTCTTTAAATCATTATAGTAGTAGCACTATAATTAACTAAATGTTAAAACAAAGTACAAACTACTTAATATGAACAAGATAGTGTATAAATGTGATGCAGCAGGATGTAAAATGGCAGTTATAATCTCAAAGTAAATGTACTTTATAAAACAATGTCATCATGGAAAAGGTTTTTACAATGAATATGTAAAAGATGATAGAGTTTTTTAAAAAACATTACCATGTTGTCTCGGGGTGCTACACTGAATATTATTTATAATAGGAAAATGGTTTATTATTAATAGTGTTAGGATTATTTGGCAGAAGAAACCTGTGAACATTTTAAATAAAAAATATACACTATACTGTAAATCTTATAAAAAGAGAAAATGGTAACACATCAGAAACTAAATCTTCCCACTATGATGAGACCCTTGCTAGGGGCAAGTATATAGGCTTCATGGAGAACACACAGAAAGAGAGAAATTCCCTTTACTAGAAAAAGATACAAATTATATTGCCAGAGCTGTGCAATGAATCCTAGCACAGGCCACTTGTTTTAAGACAACAGCGCTGTGGTACTGGTTACCGCAGGGCGCATGACATTCGGATTCACGGTGGCATCTGAGAATTGGCATTTGTTCTGTTATTGGAAGGAATGGGGGACTTTGACACCTGTAGGTGGAAAAAACTCCCTCGGGTCAAAGAGACTAAGCAAAAGCAAGAGGTGAAAGCAGCGCCGTGCAGTCTTGGGCAGCAGTGACCACATCCCTCTGGCTCCCAGAGTCAGCAGGGGCCACAGCAGAACCCAGGCCTGGTCCGGCCGGCAGGGAAGGGGCTTCCGGGGCTTAGGAACAGAGCCACTGAAAACAGAGAGCGTTTAGACACCCTCTCTGGCCACGTGTACCATTCTTTCCGGATTCTGACAGGTAGAACACACTTCAGAAGTTCACCCAGTCCGGACTTTGAAAAGGACAACAGAACCCCTGAAGAAAAGCCGGAAGCGGTATTTCCGGGTAGCTCCGCCCGGCGGTGAAGTGCAGCATCTCAGCGCTAACTAAAAATCAAACAATCAAATCAATGTTAACCAAGCTGGCGCGTGCGGTTTCTTATAGATGGTTCTCTGGTTAGAAACGTGAGCAAAGACGGCTCGACCTCTCCGCGAAGCCAGCGCTGGAGGTGCTGCGAGCTGAAACGTGTTCGGAAGACGCTCGGGGACGCGTGAGGCGCACACGTGCAGGGAGGAGACCACACCGACCCCGGCGCCCTTTCGGGCCTTCGCTCCAGCCGCAGCACAGCAAACCCACATCCGGATCCGGGACAGACTGTCTCTGCCTCACCTTCCTCTTCTCCTCTACTCTCTCCTCTCCTGCCCTCCCCTCCCTGTCTGGGCGCCTGTGGCCCATATCCAGCTGCCCGGGTCCCCAGCGCTCCCTGGCTTGGTGGCACCTGGGCCCACGACGGGACCTCCACCCGGCAGCCCCCTCCCGTCCCCGCCATCTGCCTGTGACTCATCCCTTGCAGAGTCCTCCTCACCTGCCCCCTCTCACCAGAGCCTCGTCCGCCCCGTCCCACCGGGCGGCCCCACCTGGCGCTCACCCTGTACTCCTCCGCGGCCTCTCGCAGCCCGGCGGTGCGGTGTCCCCTGTGCTCGTCCCCCGCGGCGCAGACCGCGCACAGCGCGCGCCCGTCCAGGCGGCAGAACAGCGCCAGCTCCTGGCCATGCTGCGCGCACCGCGCCGCCTCCGCGTCCCCCGCCGCGCCCTCGGCCAGCGCCAGGCGCCGCACGCCGTCCACCAGCGCTGCCAGCTGTCTGTTGGGCCGCACGCCCTCGGGGCGCAGGGCGGCGCGGCACTGCGGGCAGCGGGGCGCGCGCGGGGGGCCCTTGGGCCGCGCGTCCAGCAGCGCGCGCACGCAGGCGGAGCAGAAGCTGTGCCCGCAGTCCACGCTCACGGGCGCGCGCAGCAGGTCCAGGCACACGGCGCAGCGCGCGTCCTCCTGCAGCTGCGCGCCGGCGCCCGAGTCCATCAGGGCGCGACGGGCGACCACGCGACCCGGCGCCGGGCGCTGAGTGTCAGAGGACAGCGGGCGGCGGGCGGGCCTGGCGCCTTATCGGGACCTCGGAGGGAGGTCCCTGCACGCGGGTCACCGCCCTCTGCTTCTACCTGCGGAGACGAGTTTTTGAGTGTGTCAGGCTCCAGCCACCACCAGGTCATTTTAACGTGGTGAAAAGTTATTGAAGTCTGATTATTTCTCTTTTCTTTGCCGTCCTGGGGACTGAACCCCAGGCCTTTGCACTGAGCTACATTCCAGCCCTATTCTTCCCACTTCTTCTTCCTCTTTCTGGCCCGACCGGGGCCCAGGGGAGGCGGCTGAGCGGGTCCAGGGACAGGGAGGGCTCTGTCCACCTGCGAGGATGCTGGTGTCCTGCACCCCTCACGCCGTGGAAAGAGCTCCCTGGAAATGAGCGCAGAGACAGCTCGTGGGCGGGGAGGGAGGGAGCCCCGGGAGGGAGCACACAGGAGACCCGAGCTGCTCTCCACGTAGCGCACACACGTGCTGGCAAAGCCACACTCACACCACAGTACTGTGTATTTATTTATTCACTTCTAAACTCGGTGGAAATATATTTCTGTAGTTCAAAAGTGCAGAGGTGGAGAGTTCAAGACTGAGAGTTGGTTCGGCCTGCTCCTCGACATGCCTGCTCCTTCCATTTTCTAGAAGTAATGTGTTTCTTGGTTATTTTAGTTTTTGCTTTTATGAGTTTGAGTTTGCAATACACACTGATCACATTCATGGTGGGGAGCTGGCCCATACATAGTGTATCATTTTGTTTGAAAACAATATTATGCTTAAGGTGATTCACATTGTTATTGTACACATTTTGTACATCAATTCGGAGAGACTGTGTCCTGTGAATGTTTTTATCCCAAAGGCCCTTCACTCTGAACCTGCCCAGAATCTGCTGGGAAGCATCACCCAAAAGGGATGTAATCACCAGGGACAAGGGCAGGATGCCCATGTGACCCCCGGCCTGGGGCAGCTGAGGGCAGCCTCTTGGATGAGGGCCCAGGTCTGCGGCTCCCCACAGCTGGCTCTGTCGGTGCCGGGAGCCCAGTAGAGGACGGATGGTTCTCCAGGCTGGGGTTCTGGCTCCAGGAGTGTTTTGCAGTCACTTCTTGGTATGTGGCAACTGGGGAGACCAGATAAGGGCTGATTTACATGCTGGATCCCAAATTTATTTCTTATCAGCAGCTAATGAACATCAGCAGGAGACTTTCACTGTTATTGCCCGATATGATCTGGACTCGGCACCATGTCACCTTCCCAGTGGTGTCTGCATGGATTGCTGTCAGGTGGAGGCGGCCCAGGTGGCTGGAGCGGCATATGGGATCTCAACATTGTAGGATTGTACTGCCAACTGCAGAGGAGCTCAGCCCTAACTGAATATGGAGATCCCCCTGTTCCACTTATGAGTGGGCTCAGCCTCTGTGCCCCGCCAGGCTGTGCAGTGAGCTAGGCATGGTGTCTCTGCCCCTGTGTGCACCACAGCTCTGTTCTGTGCAGTGTGCAGGGCCGAGGTGCAGAGGCCTTTCCTCCACACACAGGCTCTCTGCTTCCAGATGGGGACTGGGCTCTGTTTGTTTCTCTTCCTAGTTCCCCAGCACCCAGCCTGATAAGAAGCTTGAATATCTGTGTGACTGACACCGACTCATTTCCTCAGCACCTCTGAGCCTCCTCTGACACCCCTGAGCCTTCTCAACACCCCCCCCAGAACCCCTGAGCCTCCTCCAGCACCCACGGCCAGTGTGATGCTCCTGAGAGCAGTGGCTGTGGCAGAACACACTCTGTGGTGCAACAGGTGCACTTTGCACCACCTGTGCTCTGACAGTGCTGTCCTGAGTGCTGCAAGCCCATCTGCCCAGGTCCCCCAGGTGAAGCAAGTCCCTTTGAGGGATTCTATGGGCCACAGTGCTTGGAAAGTGTGCATCCTGGTATCTCCACAGCAAGTGCTCATCCAAGTCCCTAGCCTCCCAGTCCCGCAATGCACTGAGATAGGCAAGGAAGAGCAGCCCCTGGGGGCTGGATCTGCTCAACTGCCTGCAGAGCTAATGGTCCCGCCGCTTTGTTCCCCCACCCTGTGCTCAGCATGGGAATACGGAGACTCCAGGCTTTGCTGCAGCTGTGTGCCTGCCTGGTGGCTCCAAACCATAGTAGCAACTGCTGACTGCAAGTGTGTCCACTTGAGAATAGAAGTCACTGCTTCCCAGATGGGATCATTATCTTCCACCCCTGATCACTTTGATTCATCCACCACCTTTCTTCAGTTGGTCAATGCCAGAGAACAGTTCAAAAGCAGCCAGTCACCTTGCCAAGTCTGTCCCAGGGCACTATGCCCCCTACAGAGCGCACAGCTGAGACAGCACAACAGTGTTGGCTGTGTTGTGACAGTAACGTCAGAGTTTTATATGTTAATATGCTCATTCTTATTACACTGCTATAAAAGACTGAAATATTCACACTGCTCTTAAGTTTCAATTTCTTCTAGCAACACTAATCACCTTTACAGTTGCCTTTAAATGTGGCTTTTAATAATAATCACATCATGACATGTGCTCGCTTCGGCAGCACATATACTAAAATAATCACATCATGACAATAAATAAGGACACAACCCCAACTTTCTCTATACATTGGTAATTAATTAGTCATAAAAATGAGAAGAAATCTTCAAAAATTTTACCAGAAAATATAAAAAAACTATTTTGAAATATGATTCCAAGATAAAATTCAAATACTTGCATATATCAATAAATGTATTGATTTAGTGGGATATATCTAATAGATATTAACATAACTGCATAATTCTTAATTAATAATCAATGAATTACCAACACAAGTTTATAGCATTTTAAATGAAGTGCTAATAATTATAATTTTTAAATTTCTTAAAATATTTTATTTTAAACTAAAATATAAATTTAACTAGAAGTATTCATATATCAGCTGTTACTAATTTAGAACTTTGAAAAAATCCTTCTATATTAAAGATGTGTGCAACTCAGCATTCAGCACTCTTCTAAAACCCTAGGTAGTGTCTTGGTCCAATCAATACATTACTTATTTGTAGTCAGCTGAGAACTCTACATGAGCAGGAGTGTCTCAGGGGCGCCCTCTCATTGGGTCAGAGTGTATGTTTAGCCACCTCTGTAACAGGTCTGGTGGTGAAGTACTGCTCTGCCCTAATGAGAGCAGTCCCTCAGGACAGGGACTTGCTGGGTTTAAAGACAATCTCTCTACTCTATTCAGTCCTTAATTCTCCATTACTGTGACGTATCCCAAGTTACATTAAAAAAATCTATTTTAGAAGGATGCAAGGAAGGTGTCCATCCCAAGTGCCTCATGACACGAAGCCTCGGTGGGCAGAGTCTAACGTCAGAAGGCTGATTTCATTGTTTACTAACTTGATCGGCAAATTACAGAATATCTGGGGAGCACCATTCTGGGAAGGGCCAGGTCCCCAGGAAACCTGGGGTTCTTAAAAGGAGAATATGCTTCACCCAGCCTCAGACAGCAGCCAAAAATGGCACAGTCCAGATGGCACCATGGCAGCACAGGGGAGACTCGGGCTCGAGGGGGGCGACATGGATGCGGGAGCAGGGACCAGTCAGCCCCAGGGATGCTGTCAGGAAGGGCAGGATGGGAGGTCTCGCACAGATGAACATGACATCTTTCAGGAGGGGCCAGTATGGTATGCACTCGAGTGTCAGACAGACACACAGGTTCTTGTTGATTTGTTCTGCTTGTACTTGTTGGATTCTAACATGACACTGACCCTGTAAATTATTCATTCTGAAGGTAAACTTAGCCTTTAAGATTCACTATGACTTTACCTAAATTGTCCAGGATACAAATCATAACAGCTGAAAAGTAAATGAAACTGATTCTTAAGAGGTCAGAGGCTTAATTTTATTACAGTCACCATCATTATAAGTTGAGTCCCAGGGCCACATAATGATAAAAATGAGAGAAAGGCAAGGGCGGTGACTGTCTGGGATGGTGTTGTTAATTTACTCAGAGAACTACCAGCCCAGCTGTGGTCAAGAATGTTCTCATCTTTATCTCCTTCTTCCGGAACCGGCCAGTCTCCGTGGATGAGATAACTGAGCTCACCCTCCCTCGGTTCTCCCCTGAGGGTGTTAGGCCAGGCCTGTTGCAATGCTGGGCTGCCAAGCTGGGCGCCCACCCCTGTAGCCTTCTACTGCACTGGGTTGAGGGGACACAGTGAGCTCGCCCTGGCATCCTAGAGCAAGTGCACCAGGCAGAGCAGATGCACGGGAGGAATCACCCCCTGGGCTGCAAGGACAGTGTCCCAAGCACCAGAACCCACTAGGTGACAGATAGGCAGGTCCTGGGAGGCTTGGAGACTCAGAGGAAAGCAGTGTTAGATGCACAAAAGCAAGAGAAAAGGCTGGAGAAGGGAAGGAGGAGAGAGCAGTGGGACTGGGAGAGAATGAGGGTCGCAGCATTTCCTCTGCAAGCCTTTCTTAAGCTTTCTCTGAGAAACCAAGCACTCTGGCTCCAGCTCTGTGAAGCACCCGCTGCAGTGCTTCTGACAGCAAAGGCGCTGAAGCTAAGAGCTCCTCACTTGGCATAAGAATCCTTGTGTTACCCGAGGATGCAGAGACAGGACACAGCAAAACACAAAGTGCACCAGCAGTAGGAAGGGAAGATAGAAGCCGAACAGAAAACTGACCGGCCCCAGGCTGTAGGACCAAGAATGATGCTCAGGGCTCCTCCTCCCCAGGAAGCTGCCATGTGCTTTAATCATTTCATGGGAGCTGCTTCCCGGGAAGCCGAAGATCATTGGAGCTGCTGGGCTACCTGATGATGGGCAGAGGGAAGGTCATTTCCCAGGCCCTGAGTGAGTGGTGATTGATCAGATCCAGGAACACCGGCCGCTGAGGCCAGTGACTGCAGGGAACTATAACAGTGGGTCTGGAGGAAGCAAGGGCTGATTTGGGGGTCCCTGGCCGAGGAAGACGCCAAGCCAGTGAGAGAGACAGACTTGGAGGAGGAGGGGCAGGGGCGCTCCCAGGTTGAGTGGACGTGTTTTCAGGCAGAGAGAAGGTTACACAAGGTTTATCCCAGACCTGAGGGTTAAGGGCAGGGAGAGAACTCAGACCAAAGCGGGGGGCGCTGTGCTCCCCCATCCCAGACAGCAAATAAGCAGATACAGAAATGGAACCCGGGGGCGGCTTGAAGCCCTGAAGGAGAGACTGAGAGGCACTCAGCCTCAGCTGAAAGCAGAGCTGGAGGCAAGATCACCAGGGTGAGGAGGAGAGGCTGGGTGCTGGGGAGGAGGGAGCAGAGGATCAGGAGAAGCCGGTGAGGGAGAGGGCTCCAGGCCCTCAGCAGCACCCGGGAGCACTGCAGCACCAGGGTCCTGCTCTCTGCACTGGCTTCTAAAGGCAGAAACAACTCCTCTGAGAGGGGGTAAGGGGAGGAAGTGGGGTGCAGCCCACTGCTTCCTGTGGGTATGTGTGTGTGTGTGTGCAAGTGTGTGCTCGTAACTGTGCACCTGTGCATGTGTGTACACGTGGACATGTGTGTATAGTCTCTGTGCATGAGTGTGTGAGTGTGTGCACATGCATGTATAGCACTGGGACCCAGGGAGGCTCTGCTTGGCCAAGCCCAGCCTATACCCTTCTGCAGGGGAGATGAGGGAGCAGACAGCATCCAGAGCGGGCGAGGCAGCGATCTCCCCACAGAGCTGCTGCTCAGCCTCAGCTCGGCCCCTCACAGGCTCCTACCCAGGGCACATAGAAGGGGAGCAGACCCTGCAGGGACCAGACCAGGATGTGGGAAGGGAGCTGTGGGGCTCAGCAGGTGTGACTCAAAGCGGCTGCATCTCGCTGTCCGTCAGCCTCAGTTTTGTGGCAGCTCCAGTCCACAAGGAGACCAAATCCCAACATTCACCTTGGGCTCATTTCAAAATGTGGTTGTGTTAAACAAAGGTGGAATTGTGCGTTTATTCCTCTAATAACCTGTACGTGCAAGCCTGAACTATTTTTAAATCTGTGATGTTCCCAGCATCAATAATTGTCAATGTTTTATGCTTCGCATGTGTGCTTCATCCAAAATGTTTTCTGCCCCCCACAGCCAGGGCGACCCCCAAATGCATCTTCCGTCGCTGAGTTCCAGCTCTTGGGGTTCCGGAGCCTCCTGCAATGGCAAACCCTCCTCTTTGGCATCTTCCTGTGCATCTACTTCCTCACTGTCACCGGGAACATGGTCATCATCACTATAGTGAGCCAGGACCCACGCCTGCGTGTGCCCATGTACACGTTTCTCAAGTACCTTTCCTTCCTGGAGATCCTGTACACCTCCACCATCGTGCCCCTGCTGCTGGCCAACCTCGCCTCCTGGGGCCACGCCATCTCCTTCTCAGGCTGTATGGCGCAGCTCTACTTCTTTGTGTTCTTCGGGGCCACGGAGTGCTTCCTGCTGGCCACAATGGCCTATGACCGCTACCTGGCCATCTGCAGCCCGCTGCTGTACTCCTCCCTCATGAGTCCAGACACCTGCACCAAGCTGGTGGCTCTCTGCTGGCTCACCGGTGTGGGCACCGGCTTCCTGCCTTCCCTGATGATCTGCAGGCTGGACTTCTGTGGGCCCAACTGGATCGACCACTTCTTCTGCGACCTGCCCCCGCTCATGCAGCTGTCCTGCTCCAGCGTCCACTCCACAGAGCTGGTCATCTTCGTCCTCTCAGTCGCAGTGCTGTGCGTTTGCTTCTTCCTGACTCTCATGTCCTACGTCTTCATCGTGTCCTCCATACTGAGAATCCCATCAGCGGCTGGCCGCACCAAGACCTTTTCCACATGTGGCTCCCACCTGGCAGTCGTCACCATCTACTATGGGACCATGATCTCCATGTATGTGCGTCCCAATGTGCACCTGTCCCCTGAAGTCAACAAGGTCATTTCTGTCTTCTACACCGTGGTCACGCCGCTGCTGAACCCAGTGATCTACAGCTTGAGGAACACAGACTTCAAACGGGCTGTGAGAACAGTTATGCAAAGGAAGTGCGGCAGCTCCGGGCTGAGGGTACAGGAAGGACTTTTCCTCAGATAGCACAGACTTCGGGGGCACACAGAAGATCGAGGGCGGTGAGTGAGGAGTGGGCCATCAGCGCCACTGAGTGTCGTTGGTCCTGCGTGGGATTCTACAAGCTGCAGTGAAACAGTCTCTTGAGAGGCTCTTGCCAGCAACTGAGCAGAGAAGAAGTTGTTCTCTTTGGAGCATTTCTGTCCTTAGACATCTCCATCTTTCTTCTGAGGAAAATCTCATTGCACAATTCTAATGCGTGGTGACCGGGTGTACATTACTTTCAGATCCTACAACAAAATTTCTTTTTTCATTATTGCAGACATTATACCAATATCTACAGAAAGTTCTGCATTTTTATGTACTGTGCAGAGACTGCTCTTATAGACCTAAAAACCTGATGGATGACATTGGTGCTTGCTAGCTAGAAAAACAGGAATGCAAAAAGAAAAAATGGATATTTGAAATGGATATTGAACTGGATTATCTCTTAGTAATTATTTAAAACCTGAGATCGTTGAAAGCGCAACATGTCTATGTGTAATAAATTAGACTATTGGGGCTTTTAAATTGAAATTCTAAGAAGCTGGGGTAGAAAAATGAAGAGGGTTAAATGAAGAAAGAGCAAAGAAGACCTTGAGGGGGAAGCAAGGATGGGAGGATGGAAAGCGAGAGTAAAGAGAAAGAGGGCTGAAGTGCTTTGTGTAACTGTAACCCCAAGAGTCCAAGGCTACGCCTCCTGTGTTCTTTAATTCAGCGTCAGGGTAGAGCCCTCTGATGACCCCACCATCCCAATGGCCAACTCCACACACCGTTTCTATCTGCAGTCTGACCCGTCCGAGAGCCAAGGAGCAGCAGGCCCGGACTGGAGGAGCAGTGCGCACTGAACAGCAAAGGGATGACGCGCCTTACCTTCATACAGTGACCTTGACCAGACAGTGCAACACGAGCAGCTTCTTGAACTTGGGCTGCAAGATCTGAGCCAGCACAGAGGGTTGGCAAAGCTCTGCTCATGTGTGGCTCTCTGCATAGGCGTGGGAGGCGCGGGCCTGGCAGCAGCACGGAGAGAGGGACAGGACGAGGGAGAGAAGAGCAGAGTGCAGAGACGGTGAGGCGGGGCATAGAACATTTACCTCGTGTGTGTCATTAAACCCCTGCAGAGGCTTTGGTTTTGGTGCTGGCAAAAATGGTTGATTATCAAAGGTTCTCACACATGATAATTTTTGTATTTACAACCTCATGGCTGTTTGGAGAAAAGGGCAAGAATTGTTGGGGCCATTGCAGTAATTCACATGGGAGTGGAGATGGAGGAGTTTAGGTTTGGTAATGGAATCCATCAGGGGGAGAGGCTTCAGGGAGAGTGAAAGCCCAAAATCAAGAGGAGATATAATCTTTAATTCTATTTTTTGTAAATTATGATGCAATCAACATGGGAGTACAAACACTGCTTTGAGATCCTGATTTAAATAACTGGATGTAGAAATGATAGGATAGTATTTTTAACCTTTGAGTATGCTCCATGCTGCTTTCTGTTGTGACTACATCAGTTCACAAGCTCTTCAACACTGCACAGGAGACTCTCCATCCTCCCCACGCTGATTGTTTTCAGTTTCAATTTGCTCTACTGACATGTGAGGAAACTTCTCACGGTGGACTAGATCTGCACTTCCCTGATTAGTGACACTGAGTAGCTTCATAGATTTATCAGCCATTCTTTCAAGAAATACTTATTCATGTTCCTTGCCCATTTTGACATTGACCTATTTTCTTCCCATCAAATTGTGTCCATTTCTAGTGCTTATATAGTAACTCTTTATCACATGTATGGTTTATCAATATTTCCCCTCAGTCTATAGGTTGTCTCTTCACTCTGCTAATTGCTTTCTTTACTGACCCTGTACTCTTCAGTTTGGTACAATCCCATCTGTCTAGTTTTGCTTTTTTTTTTTTTTTAACCTAGTTTTTGGGGATTAGATCCAAAAAAGGAACTTTGGCAACTCTCTACTTTTTAAGCTATTAGCATTTTTGTAATTTACTTGTAGTAATTTCTTATTTGTTTTGGATATAAATATCTCCCCTTACTCTTTAGTTTGTCTTTATTCTGCCATTTCTTTGCTGTAAAAAAACTTTCTGTTCACTTTTTAAAACTTGCATTTGCATGGCATAAGCTGAGGTCTAGAGTAGAATACTAGGCCTACTAAAACAAATGCAGTCCTGTCACAGGCCCTGGAGACTTACTCAAGTACAGGCAGGACCAGACAGCACCATAGACCCAGAAATCCAGGTGGAACAATGAATAGAAAGGAGAGGAGACCCTCGCAGCTCACTGGTGCAGGTGCACCTTGTACATTATTTCACAGATCATAAAGAATAACAAGGAAGTGGTAGCCGAGGAATTCTTTGAAAAATATCAAGGATTTCTGTTAGAGGATACTTGAAGGTCTCCAGAGACATTCAGAGTGTCGTGGATAAAACTGAGAGCCCCCCTGGAGTGGGAGCCCCTGAATGAGAGTGTTTCTCACAAAAGAGCCAAAAATATCACACTTCAAAAGCAGTGTAGAGAAAAACGACCTGACCTCAGTTTAAGCACGTGCATTGCCCGTGGATAAAATAAAGAACACAGGCAAGAGGTCCCTACACTCCAGGGGGAACTGTTGGGGAGACAGTGTAGCCATCCGCGGATTCTTGTGCTGTATTCATCCGATCCGACATGAGCTTCCAGGTAATTAGAAAGATCAGGATTAAGAGCTAGGTGTGGAGCTCCGATTTGGAGGGTTTGGCCAGCAGGCTGGAGGCCTTGGATTCACAGCACCGCATGTATTACATGGATTAAAATCCTTTGCAACTCTTCACAACTTAGCATTTCCTCAGCTCTGTTTCCTGTTAGTGAAAGAATGTGGGTATTCGTACATATTTGTACCATTCTGAACACTCCTCCTTAGGGATTTAGCACCGTGTGAGGGACCTGGGGGTTGAGGAAATGAAACCACACAGCCGAGCGGTCTTTGTTTTGCAGCGCTGGTTTGGGCCTTGCAGAGGGAGGAGAAGGAACAGGGACCCTGCTGATGGGTGGCAGAGGTGCCCAGTGTCCCCAGGGCGCAGGGCCCCGGCTCAGAGCGATAGGAAGCACCGCAGTGACTTGGGACTTTTACAGCTGTCCACTCGGCCTTATCTACGTCTGGCAGACGTTGTTGACGGTTTTCTGGAGCATCAAAAACAGTCTCTAAATAGTTCCAAATCTGCTTACTAGGTTAGACGTTACATAATTGGTGAGGGAAAATCCGACTCTGACCTTAAAGGGCTCTGGAGCTGCAGATCTTGAGTGGAGCCGTGGGAAACAGCCGGCCACAGATGGGCAGAGCTGCTGCAGAGAGGCCTCCGCCCCAGGTGCCCCTTGCGCTGTCTCCTTCAGCTCCATTCCTGTCTCCTCCTCACACTCGCTGAGGGTTCCCGTTGAGTTTCCTTCCTCTCTCTGACCAGGAGCCATGCTGGCTTCCTCTCTCTCAGCTCCTCCCTCTCCCATGCCAGGGGCTGAAGCCTGAGTTCCTTGGCTATGCACCACACTTCTTGGTACATCTTCCTCTGTTCTCCAAACAGGTACTAGTTTTGGTTTTGGTTTTTGGCAGCCTTGGGGATCGAACTCCAGTCCTGTGCCTCTCAGGCAGGCATGGTACCACAGACCCAAATACAGCCACAATCGCTGAACAGTTCTTTAGATCTGTTTCTCTCAACATCGACATTCGGTACAACTTTTTCTAGGAAGAATTAGGGGTTTGAAATGAATTTATATTCTGTATTTTCCCATTTAGTAGGAAATTGACTTCTTTACAACTTTAAAACTCGTTTTAGACAGTTCTGGGTTCCTAGTGGTGAAGACAAGAGGTTGAAAATAGGAATCAGAGTAAGGAGGGAGGGAGCGGAGGGGTCTTAGGAGCAGCTCGAGCGAAGTCGCAGAAGCAGCAGGTAGGAGAAGACAGCAGCTGCTCCCGCAGCTCTTCTCGGAGAGGCCAGAGCAGCCTCCAGGTCACAAAGACATCACAGAACAGCCCCAGGTCTCCTGGGCAAAACCGCAGGCTAAAAGCTGAAAAACTGAGGTGCACTAGTATCAGCTTAGGACCAGGAAAAAGTGAAAGAAAAATAGGAGAATCTGTACGTGTTTAAGGTTTGCTACATTGGAGCGTGTGTCTGGTGACAATGCTATAGATACAGACCCGGTGTCCTGAGTGGCATGACTCGCCCGTGAAGCACTTCTTGTCTTGCACATGGAGCACCCAAGTGTTCCACACACTAGCGGTACTGAAGTCTTGTGCAGTGTTGTGTTAGACAATGTCCCACCTCAGGGACAGAAGGCTGACAAGACAAGTGCTAGCGTGGCTCTGCGATTTCACCTGTACGTGCTCTGAAATAGTTAAAGGTATACAAGGGAAGAGTCGAGGTTGGTTTGCAGATGCTGGAAATGGGAAGATGTTTGTTAGTTTCAGGGAGACAGGATCGGAAAGTTCAGGAGGCTGCATGTAGTGTGCTCATGAGGGTTGAAAATGATGCGTTTGGGGCTGAACCATTTCTGGGAAGATCCTAAATGTTCTTGCTAAGTGTGAAAGGTAATATATGTGAGGTGATGAGTATTTTAATACAATTGACTCACTTTGCAATATGCTATTAAATCAAAACACCACAGTATACATGGTAAATCTATACCACTCGTATTTATTAAGCAAAACCTTTTAAAGCTCAGAAATATAAATTATAAAATAATTTATGATAGAAGAAAAGATATAAAACTTGTTGAGTGAACATCAGTACCATTTGGGACTGAGAAGATTCCTTCTATTTTGTAATGCAATTCTGATACAGATCCAGTTTTGTTGCTTCGAAGTATTTAACCATTCAACAGACTTGTGTCTGATTAAAAATCATATCTTGTTTTTTATTGGTGCATATCTTACACACACACCCATACACAAGCCACATATCTGCCCACTTTGTGAACTGGAGAGGAACAAACAAGTGGGTCATTAATTTACTTAATTAGTTTAATGTGTTTGCATTACCATGTAACCAAGCAGCACCTTTCCACCAGTGAGACTCACCAACATGTGTGAACCTCTGAAAACTTTTCTTCAGTTGTATGTGTGCAAGAGTCTTGAGCCAAAGTCGAGAAACCCTTCTGTGCCATGATCTTGTTAGGATTTAAAAACACTCTTGTGTTTAACCTTCTGAGCATCACATGTGTGAGAAAATGCTGAGTCATGATGAGAAATTTCTTTCTCTACTTGACAGAATCCCTAGGAATACTATGCTGTCATCACCTGAGCAGAAAGTTTCTCATAATTAATCCTCAGGGAAATTAACTCAGCCCACCCCATCCTCTTATAATTGGAGTTTGTTGCCTTCTTCTGTTCTTGACTATGTTTTGTAATAACAGATTTGCTAGGAAAATTATTTTAAATTTTTATGCCCATATCTTGTTAAGATCCAAAATCTATTTTTGAGGTGGGTGCAATATTCAGACTAACCAAAAGTGAGACTGAATTAAGTAGGTATCCACAAGATCAGCTGTAAAGTTTAGTACAATTCAGGCTTTACCAGAAACTGTAATCTAAGAAATTAAATGGATATAGTTTGTATTTATTGTGAGAGGCCAGAAAAGTGATAAACAATGGGAATCACTGCAGAGTAGATGGATATATCTTCCCATAGAGTCTTCATTTATAAGTGACAACATAACATAAAATTAAAATTAAACACATGAGGGCCTGTGTCTCTGTAAGACATTCTTTTAATTGGGATTAATATTGATTTCTATTAAACCAAGTCTACAAATTCAAAATTCCATTATCTCATGCTATTTAAAAATCATTTCACCTAGCACAAGGTTATTTTCAACAGAAACTAACACAATCCTTTTGTTGCATACATGTTAAGTATGGATTTATGTAATCCTTACTATAGTCTCATAAAATAGTGTTGTTTGCTCACTGTAGTCATATAAGAAAGACTCATTAAAACCATAAAATGATCAAGTTGACATGATTTAAAAATAGTCTAGCCATCAAATTCACACTGAATAAATGGGCACTAATGTTTAGAAGATCAGGCTTGACTGCATATTTTAAAAAGTCAGGCCTTCTGACTCTAATCCAGTGGTATTTTTTTCCCAAGAAAAAATGTCCTCAGGGGTTACCCACTATCTGATAACAGAACTGTGAGAACAAGATATGATGGAAATGTATAACTATATTTGTAAGATGAAAATGCTTTGCTTACATGCATGATAATATAGCTTTTAGCAAAAGCCACCAACAGATAGCAATTGCAAAATGAAACATACAGTTCAGAATATACACTACTGGACTGACAGTTCACACAGTGTTGTTTTGGAAACATGCACACATGATTTAGGTAACTGTGGTCTCACTCTGGATTAGTATTTGCTACTTGTTTCTTTTGTGACATTGCATATAAAACCATAATGACATTGAAGGCTAGGGAACAAACCCAAATTCTTAGGTGCAAATGTCTTTAGCATCAAAGGTCTTCACAAAAATATCAAAGTTTAGCTGTGTGACAGGGACTTATTTCTGCTCCAGTTCAGATAAGCATCAGGTTAAGTAAACCCATTAAATTCTTGGAACTTATCTTTAACTCTATTTAGATAGAGCCTCTGCTATTTTCTAAGTACCTGGCTTTGGAAGAAAGTAGTACTCAGTAGTATGAGGACATCATCTTCCAAGAGTAGTTAGTGAAGACAGCAACAAAGTTGTCCATTTAGTGCAAATCACATTTTTAAAGGAATTGTAAATTCCACTACAAAGTTGTTCTTATGTAGAGCAGATGGCAAGTGATAGAATCAGAATATCTAGTGCTTCAGCATACTATTAATGTCTTAGATGTTTGTATATGCTCATCTCTATGACAACAGACAAGTGCACAAACACACACACATGTGCATGCTGTTAAATGGGAAACTTATGTGCAAAGAAGTTGTTTGATAAATCTGCAAATGTCCTCCATGTTCAGCAATCCTGAATTAATGAATGTGTGGTGATTTGAAATAACGCTCAGTTTATATACCACACCAGGTTACTTAGATGTGCAAAACACTGTTATTATGTGTTCATGTCAACCATTTTCCAATACAGCAAACTAGAATCAGTTGAAAATTTCAACTTTAAAAATGTAAGGGAAGTATGTGCTTTCCTTAAAATTATTCAAAACCAGCAAAAATCTAAATGAATAAAAAGTAAAACCAAAATTAGGAAAAAAATGTCCCAATAAAATTTTCATTAGTATCTTTAAATATGTTTTCTGCCTGTAATATCAGTGTATTATCCCATAATATGTAAGAATTGAAAGAATTGCATTTCTGTTATTTCTAGGAAGAGCTGATTTTCACCCCCAGCTCACTATCCCCAACATGGTGGAACAGGAGTGCACATCTTTTCATGGGGTGGGAGTGGTAAATTAGAACAGGAAATGGGAAACATAATAGGGCAGCATTAGTGACTGCAGAGAACACCAAGTCTACAGACCTGGGTCACTGGCTCCTAAGAGTGGCTGACAGAATGGACACAGCAGGGTTGTAGCACGTAATAAGTGACCAGTTGTCAGTGTTCGCTCTCCCAGAGTACAATCGGAGCTGGGAACATTTGGAGAGGTTTGTAGAGATCTTGCCAGCCCAACTGCAGTAACTGCTGGAGTTTAGTCTGAAGAGCTCAGGTGTGAACACGTTAAAGACACGAGCACTGTCTTTACCCTCTAAGGGTTTTAGTCTGAGACTCGTGCTTTTTTCAGTTTCTCCACAATTCTTACCACGGCCCCCTTCACCTCCCTGTTCCTCAGGCCATAGATGAAAGGGTTCAGCATGGGGCTGATGACTGCATAGAACACGGAGATCTGTTTGTCCCCCTCTGCTGAGTACAGGGACTTGGGCCTCAGGTACCGAATCAGACCTGTTCCGTAGTAGATGCTCACCACGGTCAGGTGTGCAGTTAACGTGGAGAAGGCTTTCTTCCTGCCCTCCATGGAGTCCATTCTCATCACCGCCACCAGGATGCGCAGGTAAGAGATGATGATCAGGGTGAAAGGGAGCAGCACGGTGCCAGCCCCACCTATGACCATCAAGGTCTCCTGCAGGACTGTGTCCCCACAGAACATGTGCAGCAGGATGGGCAGCTCACAGAAGATGTAGTCAACAATGGGAGGACCGCACAGAGGGAGGATTGCAAAGTACAGTGGGACCACTGAGGCAAAACAGCCTACAGCCCAGGCCCCGGCAGCCAGTGCCACACACATGGACCATCTCATGATAAGCAGGTATCGTAGAGGGTAGCAGATGGCCACCCTGGAATTCTTCAAAGGTAACATAGTGAGATGGTGAGAAAATGGGGGAGCTCAAGATCCCCATAATTAAGCTGTGCTCCACTCGGGAAACACATGACACACCCTGTGGGTCAAGGCAGCATGGTGGCTTTTGTGTGCAGAATAACCGACAGCCGTACCATTTCATGGACAATGGTACATGTATGCATGTGATCCCAGCTCTCTGGAGACTGAGGCCAGAGGACCTCTGTGAGCTCAAGAACAGCCTAAACTACATAGTGAGACCAGGCATCAATCAAACAAGAAAATAAACAATTAAATTAAATTAAAATGGAACAATACAGTGTTCTTCCATTGAATCTGGAGAAGGTACATAGTCAGCTATCTGAAATTATGCTGACTTCGACATAGGAGCTTGTGAACTCTGGAATTAAGAGTACACTTAACCTAGGTCCACTCAGTCTTTGGAAGGAAAGGAAAATATGAACAGTTAACCAATAAATTAAAATAATACTAAGATGAAGAAACCCAATTCCTTTGGCCAACCTTAATTTGTGTGGCTTCCCTTGGGGTTCCTGTTGGTTCCCTCTCCATCATCTGATATTGAACTTCCATAGTATGAAAAACAGATGTTCAAATCAAATCGGGAATTATCTGGTTATGACAATGAAGATAAAATATAACAAAATTTTCTCCATAAGATCACCTACCAATAAAGTAAATCCAAGGGAACCCTGGCTGGAGAGTCCTAACACCCTCATGCTGACCCAGGGGACAAAGCCAGTTCCACAAGAAGAAGAAGTCTCACATGATTACACGTTTGCTACATCATTACTTTACAAATCTAGCCTTGATTCACTCTTGTTCTGCCTCATTTCAAATAAATTTTGTAGAAATCAAAGGATTAAGGGCATGTCAGAAGCATGGACAATTGGGCACTGTATGAACAGTTTGGCCAGTCCTAGATTCTATAATTATGAGTAATGATGAGTTCATTGCATGAATTGATCAGCTGTACATAGAAACAAATATTACTTGATGAATAGATATTTATGGAATGTAATATAATTTACCTAAAGAATTTATTCACATGATGATATTTTATATGAAGATAATGTAAAATTTTGCTGCTGCTTACAGAGTCCATCCACCATATCACCAAAAGCAGTGACAGAACTGTGCAATGCACATGTTCAGCAACAAATACTGAGCACTTATGCAAAATATTCAGGCAAAATTCAAAGATGTGTAGAATGTTTATATTAATATTAGAAAATTAACAGTAAATTTTAGAAATTACTTGCATTTTACGTGGGACACATACAATTACATAGGAGAACAGTGGCGTAAATCAAGTTTCTGTGGCTTCCCCTGACTGTCCACAGTTACGGTGCCTTGTTCACTGCCATGGCTCTGAGCTTCACTATTACTCAATATCTAAATTTAATTATCTGCTGTAGCAGGATACCAGAGCCTGGGTAATTTATTCAGAAGAAAAATTTATTTTCCCAGAGTTCCTGTGGCTGGGAAGGTCACAGTCAAAGTACCAGGTGATGAGGGCCTTTGTACTGCATCACAGTATGACAGGCACCAAAGGGCAGGAGACAGCCGGTCCCTGCATACATGCTCCTACTGAAGTGTTCACTCCATCTACAGAACAGGAGACCCCACCACCCAGGCACCATACAGGTTTCACCTCTCCATGCCATATGGCTACGAAATTGGAATTATGGAGGAGGCACATTCACACCCTAGTGTGGTGCTCCTGCCACCATATCTGTCATCTTCTCAGTCTTCACTCTAGCCCAGCTGAGATAACTTAATCACCAACACAAAGACCTGTAATCAGCGGGCTCCTCTAATCATATGAGTGTGCAGATTCTTGGCAAGATTCATGCTGAGGTGAATTTCTTTCCAGCTGTGAACCTGGGAAATTGATTTCTATACTTTTTAATACAGTGATGAGATAAGCAGGGGGCAAACTAATCATTACTGTGGGACTGATATTAAAGGGTCAGGGAAACATGTCCTGAGCAAGCCCAAAACTCAAGAAGGAAAACTCCACAAAACCCTTAGCCTGAGAATAACTCTTCCTGACCCCACACCAACCTCCCAGACGGATTGGAGCTGTGTGTGTGGGTCCTGCAGTTCAGGGATTTACTGAGCACAGTTCTCAGGGCTGGAGAGACATGCAAGGCCCTGCACACCAGACCTTAACCATGTGAGGTCAGGCACACCTTCACTGGTTTTACTCGATGGTGCCTCACGCAGCTCTGATGTTTCTCCAGGAGGGACCTTGTCTCATCTCTGCCCCATGGCAGGGTCCCTCCTGAGCTCCAAGGCTAAAGAAGACAATCTTTAAAATTAAGGTGTATGGGCATAGCTATTTCCAACATATAGCTATTCAAACTATGCTGCTATAAACACGAGTACACACGTCTCTGTGGTATGATACTTTTAATTCTTTTATGAATATGCTCAGTAGGGAAATAGCAGGGTCAAATGGGACATATAATCCTAGTTTTTTGAGGAATTTCCACTGAAGACTGGATTAAAAAAAGATATGAGTTTTTTATACAGTGTAGTATTACTTAGCCATGAAAAAAGATGTTACAGATATTATAGCTAAATGGATGTACCTTAAGGCCATACTCATAAATGAAATAAGACACAGAGGTTCAAATATCATATCACTTCTCTAGTGTGAGAAACTAAAGTGTAAATGAGGTTCAAAATGTATAATAGTTATTGTGAAATAGGAAGAAACTCTTCAAAGGGGAAGGTGGATGGGAGGTCAGAGAAAAGCAAAAAAGGGAAAGAAAACATTTGGAGGTGAGCCGGCCTCATGATATATGTGCACTCATGTTTACAGAAGCTCAGTTTGTGATGGCTAAATCTTGGAAACAATCCAAATGCCCATCAACTCTAGACTGGATAAAAAAAGATGTTTTTGTTTTTGTTTTTGTTTTAAATAAAATGGAGTATTATTCTGCCATAAAGAATGAGATTGAATCATTTACACTCAAATGGATGTACCCCTTCAGGACCTACTCATAAGTGAAATAAATAGGTCACAGATGTACAAATATCATATATTTTCTCTGATATGAGAAAAAAGTTATAAATGTGTTCTCAAATGCATGACTGATATTGTGAAGTAGTAAATATTCAAAAGGTAATGGGCTTAGGAATAAATAATGAAGAAAAAATTGATGTAAGAAAAGGAAACAATGCTTATGTATATAGGGGTGGGGGAGGTAGGGTGTGTTTGGAAAGGGGGAAAATGAGAATTAAGTTGTGCCATATACTGGTACAAATTCTCAATGAGGAGTGTAATTGTGATGTGTATATATAATGTACCAATAAAATGTACCAATAAAAAAAGAAAACATTTGGAGGTCGAAAGGAAAAAAATAGAGACAAACTTTTTGTCTATGAGGTAGAGTGGAGGAGAGGGCAAGGGAATGGGAAAAATGAGAATCAAGATACATCATGTACAGGTACAAATTCTCAATGATGAATGTGATCATAATGTTTATTTAAAATGTACCAATAAACTGAGTTAAAAATAATAAAATAAAATTAAGGTATAGCTGGCAATGCTAACAGCATTGTGCCCTGGCCACCTGTCATTTACTCATGAGGGTGCTACCATTTGAGAGCACCAAGCCTCCTGAGGTGGTGGCCCATGCCTTGCTGGAGCCCCTTGAATTTTCTGCCTCTGGAGTATAACTTTCTGTGTGCTCTGGAAGGTAAATTAATTTCTCATAGGACCTCATCTCTTCTAGTGAGCCACCTAGAATCCCTACCTCTAAGAACACGAGACTTAGGGGAATACGTAGATATAAACCATAGCACTTCAGCCCTGGCCCCCAAAGACTCATGGATACCACTATAGGCAAAATACATCAATACCATTTCTTTTTTTGAGACAGGGTCTCACTCTGTAGTCCAGGTTGGCCCTGAGTTCACTATGTAGCCCAGGCAAGCCTGGAACTCAGTAATCCTCCTGTCTCTGCCTCCCAAGTGCTGGGATTACAGGTGTGAGTCACCACACCCAACACTGTGGTTTGTGGTATTGATTGCTGGTGGGTGTGAGTCACCACGTCCAGTATTGTATGTGGTTACTGGGATTGAACTCAGGACCTTGTGCTTGTGAGGCAGGTGCTGGAACCACTGAGCTAAATCTCCTGCCCCATCAATACCATTTTTAAGAGTCTTTAAAACCTGAACAGTTCTCATAGCACCAAAAAGTCTAAGCTCAAAATGTCCTCTCAGACCTAAGTCAAACTGTAGCCTATCAGCCCTTACAAATTAGAGAAATTAGAGAAACAATACAATCATACAATGGCACAGGATCAATATTCTCCATTGAAGATGGAGAAACAAGGGTATGGAAAGATACAGAACCCCAGCAAGAGCAATGCCATGCTGAGCAAATAGGACATCCTGCAGGTCGATTTCCAGTTCCCAGGGCAAGTTACAGCAGTGAGGTATGAACAGCAAAAGACATGCAGATCCCTGGCCCTGTGACCTTGCTCGTGATTAAAATCTATGCTTCTCTTCCCGGCTGACTTTCTTCAGTCTTATGGTTTTCCTCGGATGTTTCACATTCCTAGCTTCGCTCACCTTGTGGCTCTCCACTGCACTCTCATGTTGCATGCCCGCACTTACCAAGGAGCCCTGCCTGGAACCTAAGGCTTTCTTCTGAAGTCTGATGGAAACCTATCTGACCCCAGAGCTCTTGGAGTCTGCAAGCCTGTGAAACCAGCTCCATGCTGAGCTTGCCAAGTTCTGCTGAAAGCTGAAGCCAGCTCCCCTTGGTATGGCACAGGAGCCATGTCCCCTTTCATGGTTCTACTGGTCCCTTAAAGCCAGGTGGCTGAGCAGAGTTATGAAACTTGGGAATGAGGCAGCCATTCTTCTCCAAAAGGCTGCTTGGGGTCTGTCTTCTCAAAGCAATATCTCACCTTTGTACCTTTGAGCTTATACAGGATGGAGCCTTGATTTTTCTAGTGATGCCTTCAGGCAGTCCCTCCTGTTGTCCTGATCCGAAGTGCTTTGTTTCTAATCCACTTCTTTTCTGCCTTTTTTTTTTTTTTTGCTTTTTTTTTTTGAGACAGGGTCTCGCTTTGTAGTTCAGGCTGGCCCTGAGCTCACTATGGTGCCCAGGCAAGCCGCCGTGAATTCAGCAATCCTCTTGTCTCTGCCTCCCGAGTGCTGGGTTTTCTGCCTATTTTTAAGGTATTTTCTATTTGACAAACCTGGACTTTTTGTTTTTCCTTTTCAGTATAAACCAGTCTAAAAGTAGGAAGCCATATTCATGCTACATGTGGAATGTTAAGACTGACAGAATTTCCTGACAATTTTATTGCTCTGCTTTCCTTAACCTCAGACTCTCACAAAGTTTCAGAACATGATGAAAATATAGAGAGGTTTTGTACAGAGAGTAACACCCATGGGTCAGAGTCCAACTGCCAGTCATTTTTTTCCCCTTATTGAAACCACCTGAACCTGACCTTTACCTTTTGCCCATCAGCGTTATGAACAGGATCTCACACCACACTCAGCTCATAGCATCCTGAGGACTTTTCATAGCTGTATCTACAAAACTTTCCATGCTTTTCCCATGAGCCAGTTCCAAAGGCTTCTCAGCCTCAAGATCAAGTAGGAGTCAGAGCAACAATCCTCTTCTCAGAACCAAAATCTGTACGAGTCACTTTCCTTGTAGCTCTGGAAAAATAGCCAACATTCAAAATTTAAATGAGGGGCTTATTTTGGCTCATGCTCATTTAGGTTTCAGCTCACAGGAGAAAGTCCCCGGGGCAGGGCAGTGTGACCCGAGAGGACAGCAGAGGACAGCTGCCCATGGCATTGGACCCGGGAAGCAAACAGTGAATAGAGGAGCATTTTGAGTGGTAGACACTTAGTAACTACCATCTTCTGACCAGTCTCTACCTCCTAATATCAAGTCAGTTACAAACTTCTGTGATCCAGGCACCTCACTAATGTCCCATCCCTAAGTGTATGCAGTACAGACACATCTCAATGTACAACATAACACTGACTGAGAGCCCAGAGTATAGGTATCTAACATGTGTTGTGAAACACAGGCACTGTTTATGGAGCCTCACAGGGTCTGAGCAGCACATCCCGGGGTCTGTGAGGTTCCGGGACTGCTGTGCTGCAGGACTGATCCACCCCCCACTCAGGCACCACGATCTCATATGGGCCTGAGTGGTGAGATGTCTGAGCCCCCAAGGTCACAGTAACCACTTATTCCCCAGGCTGTGACTCCAGGAGACTTAGCCCTTTCTATGTGCCCAGCTGTTCTCATACTCATGTGAAGATGACATGCGCATGTCGACGGTCAAAGAAATCATGAGGATTTTTCCTTCCCATAGAAGGAGTGAGTGCTGAGGGTGGACATGTGTATTCAAGACCTCAGGCATGTGCAGACAAATGGATGGAATTCTGGGACTTAGTACATTTTGCTCAGCATATCTCTGACAATGAATGAAATAGCAGTTTATGTTTACTTTTAAATTATATTCAGTTATGTAGATGTACTAAAGCTTATTCATAAACTGTCTGAATGAGAATGTTGTATTTTTTGTTTTCACAAAATAACAAAGAACCTTCCATGCAATTCTTGTGCTAGCTCCTGTATTCGATGTCTTCCACTTCTCTATAGCACAAATCTAGCAGCCACTGACCACAGAAAGATTGCATGATTCTGAGAATCTCCAAGTAATATCCTCAGGGTGTCTGCAACATTTTAGGTCCCACTCTCAATGAGAGAGTTCAGTGCTTTCTGTCCTCACTGAATTTAGTCTATTATTCTCCTAGGCTGAAACATGGGTGTTGTAGAGCACTGTCACTATTCAATATGATGGACACCTGAGAAAGATGGCATGGGTTCTACTGAATATTCACTGTTTATATAGCAATTTCATTGAGAGAAGAGACATCCGGGAAGTGAGAAATCTAGTTGCCTTGAGATCTATTAATGAAATCCATGTGAAATATAAAAGTACTTATAAAAAATGTTAAGATCATAGAAGCAGAGTAAAGCACTGGATACCAGGAAGTAGGATACCAGACCATAACAGGAAAACATAAGTCAAAAGGAACACACTTTTACCTAGAAGTGAACACATTCTCAAGATTCAATGTATAGCACGGGAGATGAGGTCTCCCTCAATACTATTACAACAAACATTTAACAACATTTACACATCCCATTATCAAATCCTCTTTTACATAGTCCGTGCATATCATTATTCTCAATTAAATGGAAATCAAAACAGGATAAGGAACTTGAAGATGGATGTTGGGCCATGTATAACATTTGGCACGTGTACATATCTTGGTGAGTAGTCCTGCTGACAACACTCAGTTTTACTCTGTTTGCTGCCATCCCACACAGGAGGGGTCAGTGCACAAATTGAAGCACAGAAGTAGTCGTGCAGATAAGCTGCACCTCACTTTACCTGTCAAGAGACCACAATTATGGGTGAAGTATGGAAAGACTGTTGCTCTGTTCTGAAGCATGGTGAGGAAGGCCTGGCAGTGATCTCTGAGGAAAGCAGCCAACTATTTCCAAAGCTCATACTCAAATGAAGGAAGATAAGAAGCTACAGTACTTAAAGCTGACAGGGATAAATGGAAGTGTATCAGGAAAAGCTGGGCTTCAGGGTGAGCACTGGAAACAAACAGCAGGGATTACACTTAATTTTCACAGAGCTGGGATGAGATCTGGGTCCTTCAAGGCAGATGCCCAGCCCTAACCTGAAGCATCTACCTGAGATAGGGTAAGCCTGGGAGAAGATTTCAGGTGCTTTAGGTAAAAGTAAATTCATTAGGTGGTAGCACTGGTGGATGATTAGGCCAGGCTAACAGGAGAGGGATTTTCAGTCATAATGCATGGCCTTAGTGGCCAAGTGAACATGCCCTTGAAAGTGTACAGAATACTAACTTCCTTCACATCATAGAAAGAGATCACTCCTTTCTCATATTCCAAAAAAATTCCCACTATTAAGGGATGTGTTACAACATCTAATTGACAAGGGGGTAGAGAAAGAGCCTGGTAATTATTCAAAGTTCTGTCAATGTTCCAAAAACCATTCTGAGGATTAGTATCCCCAAAATGTATTTGCCTGTTAACCAAATCCGAGCATAGTCCTATTGTCCACAAGTCATTCTCTCCAACTTCCACTTCCCAGTAATGGTTTCCTCTAGAGAACCTGTTCCGACCTAGCACAGCATATAGAGAAGTAAATCTTGCAGGGTTTTCAGGAACATCTTGCTTATTTAACAAGTATGTAACACATTTCCCATCCTGTGACACCTGGAGTTGAGGGTGAGCAGTGTCTTCATCCAGTGTTATGTCCTCTGAAAGAAAAGAAGAAATCCACCACCTGTGGGACTTAGGAGAAGAGCTTCAGTTTCTGAGAGGTGTCAGGAGGGGGTGAGGAGCACAGCACAGGGGTTCTGGAGTTGTTCTCACAACCCACTGCCCAGCTGCCACACCACCTACAGAGGGAGACCTTTCCTGTCAGGGAAACTTCTCCAAACACTTCAACTCTGGACATGAAATATGCTGTCATCTCAGAGATTCTGAGGGCATGCAAGATTGGAGGACATGTGGCCAATGCGTGTGAAAGGGGTTATCAGTGGTCTGACTCTCACAGTGCTCCCAAAGGAGCACCACACCCACTGAAGAGGGACTGAGGCAAGGGCAGGGGTCAGCAGATGGCCAGCACCACCCAGAAGAGGACCAGAATGTTCAAGAGTAAGGACTTGGGTTTGTTGGAAAACCCTAGGTCACAAGTTACATCTCAACAAAAGAACTGGGGATCCAGCTCCCCTTTTCCTCTAGGCCATGTGGTGAGTGGTACTATTTGGCTCCCCATTCTGACTAGTTGCCTTGACACAGGAGGAAAACAGCCACTAACAACTATCCATGATTTGAAACCTTGAAAAACTGGAGCCATGATAAAAGTCTTCTCCTTGAAAAATTAGAGCCAGCCTAAGTCTTCTCTTTACAGTGTCAGGTATATGTTAGGATAAAACAGGGCAAGCACCTTTTGTATATTCAGTTAAGCTGTTTAGCATGTTGTTTCCCATGTCGAGTTGTTTGATTCTTACATAACCTCAGCAGCACATGTTCAGCATGGAACTCTCTTCCTTGAACACGTGGGTCTTAACAGATTTTGGAGGCAGAACCTTTTCCTACACACTAGAATACCAGAAGTTTGGGGGGAAACATGAAGTCTTCTAAAACTGTTCTCTTTGCAATTACCTGCGAATTGTTGGGCTCTCTGCAGACCTGCAACCAGATGGAGACACAAAAGTCAGCAGAGTTGCTAAGCAGGCTGCACTCTTGTAGTTAATGGGGTCAGGGGTTTGTTGGAAGGATCAGAACTGTACTTACTCAGCTTTACAACAAGTCTCCTTTTTTCTGCAAACAATCACACAGAGAGGTAAATATTCTGATGACACACAGACTGATTTTTCAAGTTAACACAGGAAAGAAAACAGCACTTTCCAAGTTTTTTAGATTCTCTCTAAAAAAAAGAGCTACTATTAATTTTGGAAATCTCAAGAAAGTTCTTCCTAGCTTATGTCTTGAAAAGATTTGTAAAATCTTTGAAATATTTTTTCAGCTTTTTGCAGTTTGAAGCATAGGGCAGATTGACAGTTACCCTTGATTTCAACATGGGACACCACTAACTTGTTGAGTCTGTCATTAAGGATGGCAATATTTCACAATATTGCCAACTTATTGCTTCATTAGTTCAGTTTACTCTCTTCAGGAAATTCCCACATTAACTCCAGATATTTCTTATGTACTCAGGAAGTGCTCACTGAGGTCCTCCTCTAGCCAGGGGCAGCTTCGAGAAGCAAAAAGGCCCAGGAGAAGCCAGATGCCATCTCTCCTCACAAGGCAACCAGAAGCCTGAGGCTCAGAGCTCAGAGCCAGGTCACAGTTGGGAACAGAAGGGAGGGACCTGGTGATCCTAGAGAGGGACATTTGCTTCTGTTTCATTACAAATGTTTCTTAGAAAAGAATGTATTCATACACTTTTAAAAATCAGAGAGAAGAAACACTTCCCCATTTCCTTTGCCTACTTCTAACTCTTGAGGTATCTTCCCCATATATTTCCCCACAATATTTTCATTCCACTGCATAAGTATTATCCAAAAATACTACCTTGTTTTTGTTACTTTCACTTCAATGGTAACTTCAAAGTACTTGTACATAAAAATCTGCACTCTTTGAAAGTACCACTGAACAGCTAAATGGGCTTTCTTTCTGTTAGTAATATAAACTGACCTAGGCTTTTCTTGGCACTCCTGACAGGAGGAGCAATAACCCGGGTTACCTGAGTGAAAAGCGGGCTTCCAGCTGGGCAGTATTCTTTTTTTTAATTGAATTCTTTATTGGTACAATTTATATACATCTCAAAATCACATATAACATTGGGAAATTTATACCAGTATATGCCACAAGTTAATTCTCATTTTTACCCATATCCTTACCCACTCCCCCCTCTTCCCCCCTTTATACATGCTCTTTTATTTTCTTTCTGTATCATATTTATTCCTTCCCCTCGTCACATTCCCACACCAAGTTTCCTATAGCAATATTCCACTCTATAAAAGCTGTCCTACTTTCTAGAACTCATTTGCATCTGCAGGTGTTCGTGCCAAAGAGAAGATCCGGATATTGTCTATCTGTGATCTATTGATTTCACTTATTAGTATATCCTCCAGTGTCTCCATTTGCACCTAAATGGATCGATCTTGTCATTCTTTATGGCAGAGTAATACTCCATTTTGTAAAAAAAAAAAACCACATCTTCTTTATCCACTCTCCAGTTGATGGGCATTTGGGTTGTTTCCAAGATTGAGCTATCACAAACTGAGCTGCTATGAGCAAGGGTGTACATCTGTCTTTCCAATGTGAGTTTTTTAATTCTTTTGGGTATATTCCTAGCAGGGGTATAGCAGGGTCAAATGGGACCCCTAGTCCTAGAGAAAATAATCCAAAAATTCATCTGGAACCACAAGAAACCTAGAATAGCAAAAGCAATTCTAAGCAACCACGACATGGCAGGGGGTATTACAATTCCAAATTTAAAACTCTACTACAAAGCCGCTGTGATAAAAACTGCATGGTACTGGCAAAGTAACAGACCCGAGGACCAGTGGAATAGATTAGAAGACCCAGAAACAACTCCAGATACACTAAGCCACCTTATCTTTGACAAAGGAGCCAAACATCCCCAATGGAAGAAAGACAGCCTCTTTAACAAATGTTGCTGGAAAAACTGGGCTTTAGCCTGCCAAA
>PVIC010001812.1:10854-40510 GCA_004025085.1 Thryonomys swinderianus | reverse complement strand
GCAGTATTCTTTAGAATTTGTCACCATTGTCCTTTCCATTTATGCTTTGATGGGAACTAAATACTCATGACCTCCCTAGGGCCCCTCACCTCTTTCCTTTCTATGAGGTCAGGAGGAGTCTGGCTGGGTGTCCTTGGGCATTTCACTGGGTGGCTCCTGGCCACCACTCCTTAGCTGGACGTGGTATTCCCAGAGGAGCCCACCGAAGCCTGACACTCAGATCCATCTGATATCATTTCAAATGAAAGGTTAAGTATAAAACAGCAGATTTCGTGAATACCGGGTTTGTCATTATTATCAGAAGTGATTGCATATCCCTTTGTGGAAAAATCATTTCACCATTAAAATTATGACTAGGCCTCTTTTTCTGGCCCACCAGCTAGCTATGACATTTTAAGACATAACTCTGTTTTTGCCTCTGGTCATAACTGAAACCTCAATGACTCAATGATACTGTGATACTCCAGGACAGGACTAAAGCAGCTGAAGACTTCCTGGAGATGGACAAATTCTAATCCATAGAAGTTCTTCACTGTTTTAGGATATAGAGAACCCTCTGGGCTCTGAATGGAGCAAAGTTGGGGTCTTATCCTAATGCATCAGAGCAGCACTGATCAGGCATAAAACCAGCATCTTCTCCAAGTCTCATTGTTCTACCTTTTCTATGTAATTGATTAATTTGCCTTATGCTGTCATGGCTCACAGGAGACTAGAACTTATTGCAGATGTTCTAATAATGTCCTTCTCTGTTCTTTCCAATTTATTACATTGCCCATGGGAAATTAAAAAAAAAACATACATAAGAATCACTCTTCCATTTAACAGATATTTATATATCAGCCAACACTGAACTTGATCCTGAGATGGACACTGACTAGGACCCTGAACTAGATACTATCTGGACACTGGTCAGGACTTTGAGGTAGACAATGAGCCAAACACTAAGCTGGACATCAAGCCAGATACTGAGCAGCAGTCTGAGATGGACCCTAGCTAGATAATGAGCTGGCATTGAACCAGTCCCTGGTCACAATGGTGAAGGGCATATAGCCTGCACTGTCACTGGTACAGATCCTCCTGGATCTGATAGTGAGGGAAACCTAGCTCTGGAGGCCTGGAGAATACTTGGAATCCTCCAGCGTGAGGGTCAACTGGGACCTGCAGGGGAAGCAAGCTAATCCAGAAATAATGAAGAAGAAGAGGGATCAGGAAGAAGGAAAACACTGAAAAATCCCAGATTAAATCAAATACAAGACCCAAGAATGTGAAAATGCAATTCTTCTTTGTCAGAATTCTTCTATTTAATTTTAAATGAACATGCTTTGCTCAGTAACCCTTAATTTATGACAATTCTTGTCCCATGATCCCTCCACGACTCAGCCCACACTATTTTTCCCTTTACCTTGGTCTCTTCTAAATCTCAGGAGGAGAACAGCAGTGATCGCCAAGCTGATGACCAAGGGAACCAGTAGCACAGCCAGAGCCACTGTCCAGGCACTGACCCTGGGGAACAGGGTGTCTGGAAAACAGAAAACAGTTCCATAATACCCAGCCCAACATCCAGGGACTTGGGTGCCAGGCACAAGTCCTCAGATGTTCTCTCCAGGAAAAGCAGGACAGAGATTCTAATCCTCAGTCCAGCTGCACTTCTCAGGAGTTCCAGGATCTGATGGTCTCCTGTGTCCCTCCTTCCTCTCACTGTGTGGGTACTAGGAGGGCTGTTTAAAGAATTTGGGAGATACAGAAACATGCCGAACATATGAAACTAAGGCAACATATTCATATATCTACTATCCAGATTTAATAACATAATTATATATGTAACATGCAAATTTTTAACACAAATACACTAACTGCAGTAGGGACTCTTTCCTTTTACTGTTCAAATGAATTCGTCATGCATTCTCTCTTTGCAGTTATTTCTTTCCTATGCATAAATGAGAGCCAACCTTATTCTGGGGACCAGAAGTCAGGTGGAGATACACTACAATTAAAGCAGGTATTTTGAAAGGTGTTAGATGATAAATGAAGTGTATTTCAAAGTCCACATGTGAAAGACAATTCCTTCTTAACTCAAGGGCTCATCTAAGAGGTTTGACTTTGTTAAATCTGAAAGAATGACTATGATGCTAGTATTTATCTATGTAACTATGTGGGCTCAGAGAAGCTTAGGATATTCCCATTCCAGAAGTGTCATCATCGACTAGCTTTTTAAAAAATGATTCTATGTTAATCAACTAATTGGATAATAGTTGTTTAACTACTTGTGTATCAATTATTCAGGTTAAATAAATATGAAGATGAATTATTTATCTATGTCGTACTCTACCATACAAATTTCATGCATCTTCTGGTCTTAGGATTAATGATATTTGTATTTCTTAGCTACAACTATTCAATCTCTTTGTAATATTCTACAATCCCTTATTAGCAAGAAAATATAACTACAATTATTGGTTTAAGGAATCACCTCAAATTTTGTTTTTCTAAGGTATTCACTAGAAACTTACTCCTCTGATACACAGTTTTCTCTAATTCCAATTTGAGTTAGGAGATGGGGAAATGAAGATTGTGGAGACGGTGAGGCTGGAGAGAGAATGAATGTACAGCAGAGAGACAGCGAGTTCATGGCTATAGTTTCTCTCTGACCAAGGAAGATGATAAAGCAGAGCTGCAGGAGCTCTGGAGCCGCTCTGTACAGCTGTGAGTGTCGCTGTGGGTGGAGCAGAGCACAGGCTGGTGCACAGCTCTTCTCTGCCCACATGACAACTTACACGGGTTCCTTCTCACCACAGTCTAATTAAAGGGACAGTGTTACTGTGCTTACTTAACTGGGGGACAAGGCTGACAATGGCCATGTCTGACTCGTGTCACAGACCAGCAGGTGGCAGTGCCAGGACCTCACTCAAGGTGACAGTGGAACAACAAACTACACATTGACATGCAAGTGTCTCCTTGTAATCCTCAACTGACAGTTTATAATGAACTTCGAGACATTCCTTAAAGTAGACTTATGCATTTAAATGTTTCACTTATACATGAAATCACTTATTATCAAGTGAAACAATGGTTTACTGTTTTAAAAAAAATAGAAAAACAGGTACTTTTTTTTAGAGTTAGTCTACAGTTTTGCTTCCTTAAATTATTATTTTTTTAATTGAATTCTTTATAGGTATAATTTATATACATCTCAAAATCACATATAACATTGGTAAATTTGTACCAGTATATGCCACAAGTTAATTCTCATTTTTACCCATATCCCTACCCACTCCCCCCTCCTCCCCCCTTATACATGCTCTTTTATTTTCTTTCTGTATCATATTTATTCCTTTAATCAACTTTCCAATAAAAGTTTGAAATGAACAAATAGCACCATTCTAGTCCCTCCATCAGAGCTTCCTAGTCAACCTCCATGCTGAGCAATGCCATCCCAGAAGGACACTGTGGGAACTCACCTGCCAATGAAAGACTGGCCTCCATGTCCTCTCTGAGCACAGGGTTCCTGATCAAGCAGGACACATCTCCTCCTGAGCTGTCCGTCACTGTGACAGAGCTTTCCACACGGACAAGGCCATCCTCTTGCACGGGGAACTTCTCAGAGTCGGGGAACAGCGGCTGTCCTTGTGCTCCCCTCCACTGGACTTCAGGGACTGGGAACCACCCAGGGGATGAGCAGGTCAGCTTGATGCTCCCTGTGTAGCCAGGCTGAACATGGATATGAGGACGTAAACCTGGGGCTGGGAAAAGAAGAAAAGAAAAAGTAAAGCTTCTTTGAGTTTATAAACGTCATATCTCAACAAAAATGAGATTACAGAACTGCATAAAATGTTGGAGATAGTGCAAAATTTCATAGAAAAGCACCACCAATATAAGGCTGTAGCTGTGTGTGAGATCTATCCATATAATGAAAGCATGGTGTCACATTTCTGCAAAATCTTCAGTAAGAGGAAAAGGGAAGTGAGACTGGATAGGATCCCTGTTAAGTTGCATAAAAAGAAAGACTCCTTTCAGCTAATAGATAGGGAGTCCTTTAATGATAGTGAAAATCATCCTACAAAATAGCCTTCTTCTCTTGTATCAATCACACATTTGAAAGGTAAGCAGAGGCTAATTTATTATTATTATTTATATTTTGTAATTTCTTAATTATTTTCATTATATTACAAATTGAATCATTTTTACATGAATCTTTTGGAGTTATGGAACAAATCATCTGAATTTCCATTATTTCTTAAGCACAAATTTGTTTTGATATACAAGTGCTTTGGATTACAAGTATGTTTCTGAAACAAATTGTCAGGAACTGTGGATGACTTACTCGTATTTAGGACTCACTTGGATTTACAGATGTCTGCCCTGCCCTGCAGTATCAACTACTGGGATTATTGTGGCTATCTGCCCCACCTTGTGGCATTTTAAACTACAAGGATTACTGCATTAGGGTTATTGGCCTTAAAACACACGTGCTTGGATTTACTTGTTCAGATTTAAGGATGTCTGCCTTACCCTGTGGGATCTTCAACTACCAGGATTACTGTAGATAACCACTCTGTCTTAATGCTAAGATTATGGTTGTGAAGGCAAATAAAGGTACAGTGAGCTCAGAGGATGATCCCTCTTGCAATTGCAGTATTTGGCCTTCTGCTGCTGTCACTCAGAGTTGAAGAAGTTGAGCCCATGTTCAGCCTTTTCCTCAGGTTCCGATTTTGTTGCTTGTTGTTTGTTAATTTTTTTTTTTTTTGCGGTGGTACTTGTGGAGAATGCAGTTTGCCACAAGAGTTCTGGTTGCATCCTCTTGCCCTGGCTCACACACCAATTATATTTGGAAACCAGTCTTTTACTACTTTTTTACTGCACATGGAAAGTAAGAAAACAAATGGATCTTCTTAGACATGCTGACTTTGCTCTGGCTTCATAAAGAAGTGAGAGGTTTAAAGCACAACATCTTTGCTGTATGGAAGCTGTGAAAAGCAGGAAGCTTGACATTAGCTACATCTTAATCAGTTTTTCTTTATGCTTGATGTGCCTAGGTTAAGGCAAGAACTACCACTGCCTTACTCCATTCTAGAACTCAGAGGGGATGAGTCAGATAAATGAGATCACAACAGAGATTCCACAGGTGGTCCAGGAAACACTGTAGGCATAAACTCCAGGGTGGAGGTCCTGTCCAGCCAGAAGATTAGGATGGGAAGTCTGTGCTGCTGAGTGTGCTGGGATCACATCAAGAGCACAAGAAGCTGATTCCTACATAGTGAAGATGCCTTTTGTGCAAAAACAGAAGGCTTGAGACACGAGAAGCCAGACTGTTCCACTGGAGTGAAGGAATGTTCCAGGAGACACAAATGGAGCAGCTGGCTCTCAAACTCAAAGCCACTGATGAGGACATTTTATTTCCAGGAGTAAGGGTTTATTGATACAGTTGCACTGCTTTTGTATTTGTTTTTTAATTCTAGCACATTTGCAAAATCTCAAGAATTGGAAGTGTCAGGGTCTCCCCAGATATCCCCACAGAAATGTGAAGGGTCTTAACCTAGAAGGTGAGGCATGGTGAAAGAGGAGCACAGTCAGGCTTGCCAAGCCCTGAGCACAGGCTGGAGATGCTGCTCTTTGCCTGCAGCAGTTTCCTGAGGGGGAAGACTAGTGCACCCGCTCAAAGTTGGACACTTCCTACACCCAGACATAGGTGACCTAGTTTCATGAGCAAAAAGACTGTGTGGGGAGAGGCACAAAGGTTCTAATGGGCAGAAATTGAATGCAGGATTTTCTGTATGAAATGTACCAGCAAGCCTCTTCTGGAGATTCCTCAAACATGTAACTGTTATATGACTCTGCTTTTATTAGGAAACTATGAGACAAAGGTCACAGAATAGCTGTGATGCACTGAATATTCTACCAGCAGCCTCTGGCTTCAAAGATTGTCACAGATGGAAGCACAGGAGACACACACTAAGGTGATGGGCCTGGAGATCAAGTCCCCTCTGCATATTAAAGGTAGGTGATATGGACACCTGATCATGCTTTGGTTGGTTTCTCATGAGACCCACTGAAGAGAGGGGAAAGAAGAGCCCACCATCCTTGAGCTCCACCATTGGCTCTGTGAATTGTGTGGAGTGAGCTGATTCAGGCTCAGCTATGGCTGAACTGCGAACCCTTGCTCACCCCCAGTCTCCACCTCAGGACAGGCTTTTCCTTTGTGGATTGTCTAGGCAGAAGAGAGAGGTGACCACACAGGCTTCTGCAGAGGCAGGAGTCCACAGGGTGTCAGAGGAAGAGTAGGCAAGAGTACAGTGGACAGGAAAGTGCCCATCCAGGATGGATAGGGATGAGGGGGAGATACATAAGATTTAAATGTAGGCTATTTGGGTCCTTCCATCTCCATGGCCCTCCTTCTGGGTCTTGCAAGTGAGGAGGAAATCTGAAGGCTGATCTGTGTTACGAGACCTTTGGAGTTAGAGCACACTAGATTCCATGATCTGACTTGCCTTCAACAATTACATAGGCAGAGAAAAATGATATGTTTTTTTGTTAAAGAATTAATTACTCTACAAAGACTAATTAGATGAATTTCAACTCTAATATCTAGCACACCAATATGGTGTTTGTACAAACTTAGCCACATGTTTCCACATATATAGTTGAATCCCAAATAGGGAAGAAAATACAAATTCAGAATTTCAAAAGCTCACCTGTGACCATCAGCTCAAACTGTGCTTGGCTGGATTGCATGGATGTGGCAAAGACACAGCTGTACCGTCCTTCATCTCCAGGGAGGATGGGGTCGATCCTCAGGGCCACCTGGCCTTGGGTGATGTTGTCCCTCAGGAGCTCTGTCCTCCCTCGGTACTCTACACTCTGCTGATCCAAGTGGTCCCGAGAGTTCCTGTACTCATGCACCAGTAGAGAGCGCTGGTCATGGTACCATGTGAGGTCCATGTTTCGAGCATCTGCAGGTGGACTGAGGTGGCAGCGAAGCACAGCTGCTCCTCTTGTCCGGGCAGTGACTGGCAACGGTGGTCCCTTCACTTGGAACTGCCCTGGAGGAGGTTAGCACAGGACAGTCACTGTTAGAGCCTGGTACACATGGTGTTGGCTTTGTGACGAGATAGGAAGGACTCTAAATTAGCTGACATGATGAGTTTTGGACAGCTGGTGAGTCGATCTGAGGCAGGAGCTGCAGATTCACTTTTAGTATGAGAATTCACAAGCATTAGGCTAAATGTGCAACAGTCACATGACCTTTTTTTCTAGTTTGCTTAGGCTCTTAAGTCAAATTCATACGACTCACTGTGTTTATTATCTTGGATGTTGGAGAGTAGTATTATTTTACAGTTGAAGAAATTCACTCAATAAGTGACTTAATGCCTTAGCACATAACATACATTAATGGGACATAAAATGAAGATTTTTAAAATATTTATATTTTTTGTTCTAAACCAACTATTATTCAGTGTTATATAATCAATTAAGCAAACTACATGTGAAAACATTGAAGCTATGTTTTTCTAAGCAAAGAGTAGAAAGACATTCTTGCTTCTCCTTTTAGAAAACAAGCAGACATGTTGGCTCTGGCACACCCACAGTCTGGTCCCTGACTAACCCCACGACTGTGGATCTGTGCCTCATGCCTCAGCTCTGTCACCACCAACTTAAATCTGGCTCTGTCAGAGACAGCAGAGGTGCCAGTCAAGCACCTGGAAAAGATGAACATCTGGAATAGGAGATTTAACATGGCTGACTAGAGGAAGAGTCACAGCATAGGGCTGAAGAAAAATCCACCGGGAAGGAAGGAGCTGGAATATCTAAAATGGCTGAGGTGGAGCCATATCAGAGAGACTCAGAGATCATCAACAAGAAATACAGGAAAGAAGAGGAGATAGCAGAGCAGTAAGTTGCAATAGCTTGTCTTCCCCAGTACATAGTGTGTGAATCCTCAAAGACAGTTATTGCAGAGGAACTGACATATGAAGAGGGTACTCGGGAACAATGAGGGAACTGAGACAAGAGAAAAAATAAGATTAAATGATATGAAGAGGTGACCCATGCTCAAGAGAAATCATGGTACTCACCATAGACAGCAGATGAAAATAACAGTGAAATAACTTCCCTGCTCACAAATAACTGTATGCCAGTCTTATTCAGTTGGAGACACCAGGAAGAATATTAGTGTCTGAGAGAACTTCCAGAGGTAACAAGTGATGAGTATCTGCATTACAAAAACCCCTGGTTATTGCTTCAAAGTCAGGCCAGTGCCAGGAAGTCATTATGAGGAAAGTCTGGGAGTTTGAACTTCAGTCCTAGAGTAGCCCCCTACCAACTCCACACTGCCAACCAAGTTCCTTGATCTGAGGAAGGGAGGACAGTCACTAGAGAGTGTGTGCAATTCAAAAACGTATTGGGGTGAGTCCCACTGAAAGGCAGGGACTGGTGGTGATCACAAACCTGGGTCCTGCAGTTGGGCCCCAGATTCAGTCTGTGTTACTCAGGATTGGTATGATTATATTAGCACTCTGTCCCCTCTGTTAAACGGACACCCTAACCAGAAGTCTAAAATATGCTATTTTTCAACTAACCCTGATATATGCCCCTGAAATGGATTAGCTTCTTATTGCTATAATTCAATGGATTGCATAGGAAAAATCCTGACTCAGTGCATAATGATCCTGACTCAGTGAACTTCTCTGCTGAATTCATCACATCTAGTAAGAGGTACTGCAAGACCTCCTAATCCAAGGAGTCAGACTTGGATTAAGTTTTTCAAAAATGCCCAAGACTTGGGAGAAACAGATCCTGAATCTGAATTAACTCCAATTTTATAGAAGAGGGACCATAAAAGTAATTGGGAAGTAAATACCCAGACTCTGGCACAGAAGCTACTTTATAATTATCTATGCAATTGCTCATTGAAATATCTAATCTGTGTTACCATCAGACATCTTATTGGTTTAAGTTTTTGTATGTTTTTTGAGTTACATAGTAATGTGTGGTTTTGTTCTCTTATGGTTTCATGTATATATTATATGGTTACTCTTTTATATTTGTCCTTTCACAGGCTCCAATGTAATAGGTTTCTAGCTTCTGTCCCTTCTCTGGAGAATAGACAAAGGAGGGAAGGGTAACTGCAAGGACATATGCTTACAACATATAAGAATTCTGTAAGGCTGAAGCTGTTGATGCATTATAAATTGAAGTGATTCTTGTGTCAAAACATAGGAGCAGAGTCAACACCATTTAAAGTAAATTATAAATGGAGTAAATACTAGAAATGGATACACAGAGCTGATGGAATTTATGTCATCCTAATAAAAGCTATTTATGAGAAACTAACAGCCAACACCATACTGTATGGTCAAAAGCTAAAACTTTTCACTCTAAGATCAGGAATAAGACAAAGATGTCTACTATCATCACTCCTGTTCAATTTATTGGTGGAAATATTAGCAATAACAATTAGGCAAGAAAAAGAAATAAAAGGAATAAAGATAGGTAAGGAAGAATTTAAACTGACGGCATGATATTCTATATAGAAGATCTTAAAAACTCAACCAAAAGATTGCTAGACTTAATTGCCAAATTCAATAGTGTAGCTGGATACAAGGTCAACACTCAAAAATCAAGTCTTTTTGTACACAATCAACAGACTCATTGGGAGAGAAATGGGGGAATCAATTCCTTTCACAATAGCATCTAAAAAAGTGAATTATCTAGGAATCAATCTAACAAAGAAGATGAAAGACTTTTACTATGATTACTGCAATACTCTGAAAAAGGAGATTGAAGAGGATATCAAAAAATGGAAAGCCTGGGTAAGAAGAACCAATATCATCAAAGTGACTATACTCCCACAACTACTATATAGATTCAATGCAATCCTGATTGAAATCCCAAAAACATTTTTCACAGAGCTAGAGAAAACAATACAAAATTCATCTGGAACCACAAGAGACTTAGAATAGCAAAAGCAATTCTAGGAAAAAAAGGACATGACAGGGGGTATCACAATCCCAAATATGAAACTATATTATAAAGCCGCTGTGATAAAAACAGCGTAGTACTGGCAAAGTAAGAGACCCAAGGATCAGTGGAACAAACTAGAAGATCCAGTAGACATACTAAGCAATCTCATCTTTGACAAAGGAACCAAATATCCTCAATGGAGGAAAGACAGCCGCTTTAAAAAAATGGTGCTAGAAAAATTAGGTTTCAGCCTGCCAAAGACTAAAGCTAGATCTATGTCTTTCATGGTGTACTAAACTAAAATCAAAGTGAATTAGAGACCTAAACATTAAAACAAAAACACTCACTCTGCTGCAAAACAGGTTGGTTAGAACTCTTGGAGACATTGCCTTAGGGAAAGACTTTATGAGCAATACCTCAGCATCATGGGAACTAGTAAAAGGAATCAACAACTGGGATCTCCTCTTATTAAAAAACTTTGTACAGCAAGAGAAACCAGACAACTGAGTGAAAGGACAACCAACAATATAGGAAAAAATTTTAACAACTGTTTGTCAGACAAAGGGGTACTATCTAGAATATATAAAGAACTTAAAAAAATAAGCCCTCCCCAAATTTAAAGACCCAGTTCAAAAACTGGCATCTGAAATGAACAATTTCCAGAGGAAGAAGTAAAAGCAGCTAAGAAACACATGAAGAAATGTTCAATATTGCTGGTCATTCAAGAGAAGCAGATGAAAACAACACTCCACTCACTCCAATCCATCTCACTCCAACAACAACAACAAAAAAGTTGCTATGATGAAAACAACAACAACAAATGCTAGGGGGGTTGTGAATAGAAAGGAACCCTTCTCGACTGTGGGTGAGAATGTAGACTGGTGCAACCACTGTGGAAATTCCTTTAAAAAATTAGGATTAGAGTTCTCATTTGACCCTGCTATTGCCCTGCCAGATATATACATGAAAGAATTAAAAGATCCATATCAAAGTGACATATATGCACCTACATTTATAGCAGCTCAATTTGTGATAGCCAAATCTTGGAAACAACCCAAATGCCCATCAACTGGAGACTGGATAAAGAAGATGTGGGATTTTTTTTAATGAAATGGAGTACTACAAAGCCATAAACAATGAAAAATTTGAGTCCTTCATACTGTTATGACATATGTTGGGGACATACTTATAAGTGAAATAAATAGGGCATAGATGTGTAAATACTGTCTCTTTTCTCTGGTATGAGAAACTGAAGGTGTAAATTCTAAACAGTGTGATAGGTAATGTGAAATAGTATGAAAATATTCAAAGAAAAAGGGGTATAGGGATAAGTAAAAAAGTAAAAGAAAAATGTGATGCTAAAAAAGGAAACAAAGCATATATATATATATATATATATATATATATATATATATATATATATATATATATGGTGTGGGTTCTGAGGTAGGGGAATGGGAAAAAATGAGAATTCATGTCATGTACTGGTACAAAGTTTCAGTGTTGATTGTGATCATAATGTATATATAAAATGTACCAGTAAAATCAATTTTTTAAAAAGATCACAATTTTAAGTGAAACAAATTAGACATACTAGTCTTTTTAAGAAGATAGAAAATACAAAAAATGGACAGATTTCCAGATACATATAAATTATTAAAGCTGAAAAAAGAAGATATTAAAATTCTAATAAAAGCCATCTATGACAAACTAATAGCTAACACCATACTAAATGGAGAGAAGCTGAAAGCCTTCACTCTGAAGCCAGGAGGAACACAAGGAAGTCCACTGTCACCACTCTTATTCAATATAGTTCAGGAAACATTAGCAAGAGCAATTAGACAAGAGAAAGAAATAAAAGGAATAAGGATAGGAAAAGAATACATTAAATTATTATTTTATGCAGATGACTTGATACTCTACATAGAAGACTTTACCAAAAGATTGCTAGATTTAATAACCATTTGGTAGTGTGGCTGGATACAAAGTCAACACTCAAAAATCAATAGAATTCCTATAGATGAATAACAAAGCTAGTGAGAGAGAAATTAGAAAAACAGCCCCTTTCACAAAAGCATTTTTTAAAAACTTAGGAGTCAATCTAATGAAAGAAGTAAAAGACCTCTACATTAAAAACTACACTACTCTGAAAAGGGAAACCAAAGAGAATATCAGAAAATGGAAAGACAACTCTCATTCTTGAGTAGGAAGAACCAACATAGTGAAAATGGCCACACTTCCAAAATTGTTAGATTTAATGCAATCTCAATCAAACTTCCAGCAGCATATCTTAAAGAATTAGTGAAAACAATCCTAAAATTCATTTAGAACCAAAATAGCAAAGGCAATTCTGGGTAACAAAGGTAAGGCAAAGAGCATCATAATCCCTTGCTTGAAACTGTACTACATAGCTACAGTGATAAAAACAGCATGATGCTGGCAAAAGAAACAGACTTGAGAATCAATGGACCAGATTACAAAATGCAGAAAACAACCCCAAACATACTCTCAGCCATCTTATCTTTGACAAAGGAGCCAAATATTTTAACTAGATAAAAGATAGCTTCTTTAATAAATGGTGCTGGGAAAACTGGCTTTCCACATGCCAAAGATTAAAACTAGACCTATATTTTTCACTATGCACTAAACTAAAATCAAAATGGATCAAATATTTAACATTAAGACAGAAACACTAACTTTCCTGGAAGAGAGAATAGGTAGAACTCTTGAGGACATAAGGGTAGAGAACGATTTCATGACCAAAACTCTGATTACATGGGAAATAATACACGTATATAACTTGGATCTCATAATACAAAAAAAGCTTTCACACAACAAAACAAATCACCAAAGAGTGAAGGTACAACCTATAGAGTGGGGAAAAAATTGTAGTCAGTTGTCTCTCAGACAAAGGACTAATACCTAGAATGAAGAAAGAATTGAAAAAATCAAAATGCCTAAATTTGAAGACCCAATCCAAAAATGGACATCTAAAATGAATAGACTCTTTTGAGATGAAGAAGTACAAGTAGATAATAAATACACAAAAACTAGTTAACATTGATAAGCATGTATGTGCCTAGACCTGGAGCACCTATTTCATAAAGAAATACTGCTGAAATTAAGAGATCAAATAAATATTGACACAGACATAGTAGCAAATTTTAACTGCACACTTTTACACAGACAAATATCACCTAAAAAACCCAATAAAGATATTTCAGAACTGAACCAGACCCTTGAACATATGCACCTAATAGATATATACAGAGTATTCCACCCCTGTAAAAGTATACATTCTTTTCAGTAGTACATGGTATTTTTCCCAGAGATCACCTTCTAGTGCATAAAGCCTGCTAATATAAAAGAATAGAACTAATCCTATCTATACCATCCAACCACTGTGCAATGAAAATAGATATCAAGATAGAAATCTCAAGAAAGGCAAAAACTCCTGGAAAATAAACAACATACTCATAAATAGTGGGTCACAGAAGAAATTTAAAAATATCTGGAAATCATGGAATGACTGTATAACTCAACCAAACCTCTAGGACACTAAAAAGTCCTAAGAAGAAAATTCAGAGCAATCAAAGCTCATGTTAGGAAAAGGGAGCAGGCCAGGTAAACAAACTCAAGACATCTTAAAATACTTGAGAACAACAAGAAACCAAAATTAAGGAGGGAAATTATAAATATGAAAGTAGAAATCAATGATATTGAGACCAAGTAAACTGTAAGAAGAATCAATGAATCAGAGTTGGTTCTTTGGAAGAATAAATAAAAGAGGCAAGCTATTAGTAAGACTCATCTGGAGAAACAGAGAAAAGACTCATAATGCAGTTAGAATGACCAAGGTAAAATTACAACAGCCTCTATAAAATACAAAAGTAGTAAGTACTTTGAAAAATTATCTTCCAACAAATTAGCAAATTTTGAAGAAATAGACAGATTTGAAGGACATATAAATTATGAAAACCAACCCAAGATGACACAAATATGCTTAATAACCTAGTAATAAGGAACTAAATTTAACTCAGTAATAAAGAATCACAAATTTTTTTAAAGCCCAGGACGTGATGGATTCACAGCCAAATTCCACAAAAACTTTTAGGATGTTAAAGCAGCAATCCTCTTCAAGCTCTTAAGGAAGTTGAAGGTGATGGATTGCTCCCAAATTCACTTATGGAAGCCAATATTATCCTGATATCAAAACCAGATAAAGACCTAACTAAAAACAAGGACTATGAACCGATGTCTTTCATGAACATAAATGAAAAAATCCTCAACAACACATTAGAGGGTAGAATGCAGTACATTATCAAAAGATCATGAACCTTGAACAAGTAGGTTTAATCCTCAAGACACAACTCTTCAAAATATTCAAGTCTATAAACATAATATATCATAAAAGCAAGAGCAAGGTCAAAAACCATATGGCTGAGCCAGTAACTTAGCTTAGTGGTTCCAGCACCTGCCTAGTAAGTGCAGGGTCCCTGGTTCGATCCCCAGTAACCACATACAACATTACCAGGCATGGTGAATCTCACCCACCAGCAATGAATTCCACAACCACAATGCCAGGTATGGTGGCTCATGACTATAATACCAGCTCTCTGGAGGTAGGGGCAAGAGGATTGCTGAGTTTGAGGCTTGCCTGGATTACATAGTAAGCTCAGGGCCAGCCTCAACCACAAAGTGAGACCCTGCCTCAAAAAAAATAATAAATAAATAAAAGGCATATCAGTAGATTTGGAAAAGGCTTTTAATGAAATCCAGTATCTTTTAAGCACCCCCAAGAAAGGAGATATAGAAGGAACATAACTGAATATGATAAAGGATACTTATTACAAACACCCAGCATCACAGTAAATAAGGAAAAACCAAAAGGGTTCCCCTAAAATCAGGAACAAGACAAGGACGTCCACTATCCTCTCTGTTATTCAACATACTACTTGAAACATTAGCCAGGGAATTAGGTAAGAGAAAGAAATTAAAGGAACATATAAAGGAAAGGAAGATCTCAAATTAAGATTATTTACAGATGACATGGTACTCTACATAGAAGACCCAACGATCTCCACAAAGGTATCTTAGAATTAATGAATTTCAGAAAAGTAATAGACTACAAAGTTATACACAAAATCATTATTACTTGTGTACCCCAAAAATAAAAGGGAAAAGAAGGAAATTATGAAAACAATACCATGCACAATCACTTCAAGAAAAATGAAATACCTACATATTAACCAAGAAAATACAAAGTATAAAGAAACTACTCTGAAGGAGATAGAAGAGAATAAAGAAAATGTAAAGTTGTACCTTACTCCTGGGTTGGCAGAGCAAATATTATCAAAATGACCATACTTGCAAGACCCTTACACATATTCATTTTAGTCCCACCAAAAATGCCAAGAGCATACTTTACAGATATAGAAAAAAATCTTAAAATTCACATGGACTCAGAAGAGACCCAGAATAATGAAAGTAAGTTCGGACAATGAGAACAGCACAGCAATACCCAAATTCAATGTGTATGACAAAAAATAGTGACAAAAAATGGCACAGCCCGGAACAAAGAGAGACACTTGCATAAGTGGAACAGAACTGTGAATGAAGAAACCTTCCCAGACATACTGTTATTTGAAATTTTCAGTTATTTGCATGTGTTATAGGAATGATAACCTGAGGGATAAATGGTACTGGGAAAACTGCTTATGTTTTTATAGAAGAATGAAACTGAACTTTTATTTCTCACCATGTAATAAATTAAAATGACAATGGATCAAAGATCTACACATTGAGACAGAAATATTAAACCTTCTGGAAGACAAAGTAGGCAAAACACTTGAAGACAAAGGTGTAAAAAACAATATTCTGAACAGAACAATTACACAAAAAATAGCAGCCATAACTACAAATTGGATTATGACATTTAAAAGCTCTGTAGAACAAGAGAATCAATGAGTACAGTGAAAAGACAATCAACAGAATGGTAAAAAAAATTTTGGACCCTAATCCTCAGGTAGAAGACTAACATCTAGAATAGAAGAAGAACTCCAAAAGACTATATGACCTAAATTCAAAGACCTTGTAAAGAGGAGGGCAAGAAAAATGAACAAACCCATCACAGAGGAAGAAATAGAAGAGGTTGAGAAATCTATGAAAAGATGTACAACATGTCTGTCCTTTAGAGAAGTATAAGTTTGAACAATGTTAGGATTCCATTTTACTCTGGAAGAAATCTCAGCCATCAGGAAATCACACAACAGCAAATGCTTAGTTGAATGTGGTAATAAAGGGAGGGTCCTGGATGGATGATGGGAAAGTAAACTACTAAAATCATTATGGAAATCTGTATGGTGACTTATCATAGAAATGAAATTAGAAATTCCACTACTATGTAACTTCCCAAAAGAACTTACATCATGACACAAGAGCAATACATGCATACCATTGCTCATAACAGCAGAATTCCTAAAACATATATCTTAGAAGCAGCTTGTGTTCCTATGAACACATTACTGGACAGAAAAAACGTGCTATTTGTATGTTATGGAATACTTCTCTGTTGTTTAGAATGCAAGCAGGCAGGGAGAGAAACAAAAGGATGAGAATATGTTATATACATGTACAAATCCTCCAAGATGCTTATGATCACTATGAACTATAAACAGGTAATAATGAAAACTAATTTTAAAAAGAAAAGATGAGATACAAAACTGTAAGGAATTGCTAGAAAAATTCTAGTGAACATCTTAATTTGTACTTTATTAATAAAAAATATGTGGGAATATTTGCATTATTTAACACTGAAATATAAAGAGAACACAGAGTGAATGAGAAGAATGGGGGAGCAGACAGAAGTGAGGCACACAGGGCGGGGCAGCACAGGGCTGAGGCCTCCACACACCCCAAGCAGGAGCTTCCGTACGGCAAGCAGAGGTTTGCACCCAGCCCCTCTGCACTCACCAGAGCCTGGCCAGGGCAGCAGGAGCCACAGCAGGAGGGGCTCAGAGCTCAGGGCCCAGGGCTGCATCCCAGCTGGTCAGGGGAGAGCAGATGTTCTCCCTGCCTCTGTCACCAAGGTCTGAATCCACCACCTGTGGTCACTGTCCTGCAGGAAAAGAGAAATCTGAGTCCTGGACGGAACACTGAGGTGTGGGGACTGGAGCAGGGCTCAGGGTTCATTCTCTACCCCATGTACACTGGAGGATGAACAAGGAGAAATGACACTTTTTTTTTTTGAGACAGGGTCTCACTCTTTTAATTCAGGCTGACCCTGAGCTCACTATGTAGCCCAGGCTAGCCTCAAACTCAGCAATCCTCCCATCTCTGCCTCCTGAGTCCTGGGATTATAAGCATGAGCCACCATGCCCAGCAAAATGACACTTTTAAGAGGGTAGTTGACACCACAATGCACCAAAACTTCAGAGCATGAAGTAAATACTAGCCTCTTTTCAGTTCCAGGGTTGTTTTTCTGCACTGAAATTGAAAACTGCTCATTTAATATTGTTCTATGTTCAAATTATCAGTCATTAAGGAACTCCAACATAACCTGAGGGGAAAATGTTACGCAATTTGGAAGTCAAAAACAGAAAAAGGAAATTGATGGAGCATTTCTCATGCTGGCAGAGACTGGACCAAATACTAATCCCATGCAGTGGTAGCAAGAAGACTCACTCAGTGCTGCACTGAAAAGGTCCCCATGTCCTGTCAACACTCACGTGTCTTAGGTGAGAGAAATAACAGCTCCATGTACAAACTTGAGCATAAACATTCCTGGCAAGCCTCCTTCACAGTTCTCAAGACTTAAACACAACACACAGGTGTATTATAGTGAGTGCATACACACAGGTGTCCACACACATATACATGTCTGGGTTTTCTGATGAGGAACATGAGCAGCTGACACATGGAACAAGGCTGCACGGAAAGGTGCCGTGCTGTGGGAGTGGACCCGTCTCCAGGCCAGTCCTGTATGGCCTGTTCCCGTGACCTGTGTGAGGAAACTCAGGAGAACAAGAGGAGACCTGGTACAGAGGGCAGACTGGGAGGGGACATGGGACAGCACGGGGTGGGGGGCCAGAGGCTGTGCTGGATCCTGATGGTGGATGTAGCCAGGCGTGCAAAGGGGATGGACACACACTCACAAGCCTGTGACTCAAACAGCCCATGTTTCTGTGGAGGGAAATTATATAACAGCTATTAAAGCATGATGAAAAAATGTAAACACACACTTATATCCAAATCTAAGCAAGGCCACTGACATCCCACAGGCCACCCAGCAGTCCCACTGAGAAAAGAAGCTGTGGCACCAGTGGCCTCAGGAGCCCACAGAGAAGCTGCTGACCCAACACACGCAGGTCCCGGGACAAGTGATGTGTGCGTCTGAGGTCTGGGCGAGGAGTCAGGACTCCGGAGCCTGGGACGCAAGACAAGCGGAGGGGTACTCACTGTGCAGAGGGAGCAGCTGCCAGCTGGGCACAGGGAGCCCCTGAGCCTGGCGATATGGAGTCCACTCGGCTGTGCCCTGTGGTCGGCTTCTCAGAAATCCTGGGCTCCAGGGCACAGGCTGCCCTAACTGTGTGGTATCTGCTGCCAGGGAGCCAGGCAGGGGAAGGGGGCCCAGAATGGGAACCTGATAAGGAATGTGCTTGGGTGTGGACTTAGTCAGCTCTGCAAGAGCGGGAATTTATCTTACCACTTCTTGCCAGAGCCCAAAACCAAAAAAAATGCACCATTATTTATTGTAAAGAAAGCTATATTATTATTAGGAACTTGATGTCTTAATATTGGTTTTCAATCCACTTTTTTGGTTTATTTCAGAGGCTTATCTGAATAAAATTTTTCTTTAACTGGTGAAAGTAGTATTTTCTAGTGGGATTGAAAAGGGAAACAAATCCAAATGCAGTTCAACTTTGTAAATTTAGGCCGGGTGTGGTGGCTCACACCAGTAATCCCAGCACTCAGGAGGCAGAGCGAAGAGGATTCTGAGATCAAGGCTTGCCTGGGCTACATAGTGAGCTCAGGGCCAGCCTCAACTACAAAGTGAAAGGCTGTCTCAAAAGAAAGGGAAAAAAAAAACTTTGTAGACTTCCTATGATAATGCTTTTACTTTTCATGGCACTATCCAAAAAGCAGAGTTTTAGCAGATTTTCATCATGTTCACAGTGCACAGGACACGATTGAGGTAGTTAAACCTCATACATGTCCTGCACTGAGTGGGGAGGTTGAGTCGTGCTGTTGGCTGACTTGAGCTCCATGAGGAGATGGCTGGATGCTGCTCTCCCTGGACTCTGATGGGAAAACTGCTTTACTGATCTAGAATCTCCTGAATAGGGAGTGAAACTTGGTGAGATTACACCTATTTTCATTCCATCTCGTGATCATAGACATGCTCACCTACCTCAAAAAATTTGGCAAAGGCTCCCCTAATGCTAAGAGTGTCCCCAGGTACTCAGTGGGTCTGGGAAGGTGTGAACTGCTGGATCACCATGGAGTCGTATCAGTAACCTTAGGCTTGGAGGCCATCCACACCTGCAGCTGAGGCACATCAGGAGACCTGCCCTGACTGCCCTCTTTAAACCTATCTCAGATGTTGGGCTGAGCTGGTGACATCTACTTTTATTACCAAAACATGACATACAGATGAGCATGCAGGGTCACAGGATCAGACTTCGGGGGAGCCTCAGGAAACAGAAGTATGTGCCCCTCGGGCTGTGCTTTCCTGAGCTAAAACACGAAGAACAGTCCTCTCTCTGTACAGTCTCACAGTGTCATCCTTAACTGGAACCTGGAACTTGACCAAAGCGCGAGCCCCCTAGGGGCTGGGAAGAGGCACTTCCACCCCACTCAGGTCTTGGAGCAGAGGCCTCGCCACTCTGAAGCTCCAGGGTCCCCACCACTACCTCCTCCGAATCTGAGCCACTCCACAACCGCTATCCTCCCTGTCCTGCCTCTAAGTCTGCAGACATGACTGAATCCTCCGGAAAAGGAGCCAAAGAAACCTCCTGCTTCTGGTCCTGGGTGTTGCAGCCTCCAGCAACAGAAAAACTGATACAGAAACCCACCAGGAAGTGGGTGGAACTGTGTGCCTCTCAGGCACGTGGCGCAGGGATCCGGACTGGGGGCCAGGGAGCCTCTGGGTGTCTGATTCCACCTCAATGCCCAGAGTCCCTGTGCAGCCGCCCTCCAGGCCTGATTTGCTGCAGTCCCAAGACACAGACCTTCCTGCACTGTCCTCCCCACAGTGACACCCTGCAGCAGGAACAACAGAGAAGGCGAGGACTGAGCCTGCAGAGCGGAGATCCACACCTCTACCCTGCATATGCAGGACCCTTTGCAGGCCTGGTCCTACTCCGCGGAGGAGGCAGATGCACATGTGTGAACAGACCTACAGGGTGGGGCTTCCGCTTAAGAGCAGCAGTGCACATGCGCACACGGGCTCCCTGCAGATAAACAGTTGTGTGTGGCTAAGGCTCCTAAGACTAGAACAGGTCTGTGAAGACTGGGCGCCAGCACTCGGTTACCCTTTCGTCATGGCACTGCGTTAGAGGGAACAGCCATGCTCTGTAAGGTTGTGTGATCCCTATCTTCCTCCCTGACACAAGCACCCTCCTTTGGTCCTCAACCCACATTTTGCAACACCTAGTCTATAGGATGGCGCCCCCTGGTGGACTCATAGCACAGTTCTCCACACAAAGGTCATGCAGTGAAGGGAGTTCAAGCCTAGGTCTTGCTTCCTTCTCACCAAGAGATGCTGTACAGGACACAGAAGCAGCCTGGGGTCCGCAGGATCTGTCCAAATGCTAAAGGCTCTTAGCCGCTATTTTCGATCCGTCTAGTACCCTAGGACACATTTCTGAGGGCCAGGTTCCCCCTATGGTACTAAGCTTTGCCCTCTTCCCCTATTGAGACACAAAGCTCCTGACTACACTGTTTTTTGAGGCCAGCCAGAGTGGAGCATGGTTTACTAAAGGATGTCCCTCCTTCCTGTGTTTCTGTTTTCTCCTCACATTCCCATGGACTGGGCCATCTTTGTTGTCCAATGGAATCATCAAGACCATTGTCCTGTACTGCACACCAACAACAGTGTAGAAACTACTACTGCCTCTTTAGAGGGGAGGGGAGCCAAGATGACCTAAGGCCAAGCCCACAGCTAGCCTTCTAGAATTTGCTGTAGCCCTGCACCCAGCATGGGCCTGCAGCTGCTGCCTAAGCAGCACTTCCCACACTGCCTGGGTGAGCCTAGCAAGGCTCCCTCCAGGAGTCTCACTCCTTGTGGCCCTAGGAACATGCAGATTGTTCTGCTGGTGCTGAAACCCCCAGGGATGCACTCTCAGGAAGTCTGAGCTCTGGGTTCCTATGAATCTCCTTGGTTCTTTTGTCCTGAGTGACGTTCACAGAGGGGTCATTTCAGAAATGGGAATGAACATCAGGGCACAGAGCCCAAAACCCAGAAAGGTCATCAGCATAGACAGCACCTAGAAGAGCTGACTGCAGCATCTGCCATCAGCTGGCATTGGAGGTGGGGACCAACGGTGACAGTGCCCAGCAGCAGGCTGTGTCAACTGCTGGACCCAGCATTACTCAGTGTCATCCTCTGGTGACAGCAGGACTACCCAGAGAGCTCCAGTGCTGATTCATGTTTTCCATTTGAATGAACCAGAATAACCTTAAGCTGAGGACAACATTTGGCAACACAGATGGAACCCTGCCTTTTCCACGGTGTCCAGGAAAAAGATAGAAAATGTTGAGGATCAATGCAGATCTATATCATGGATAAGTACTACTTGAGCTTTTGCCCCAGTGTTGGTAAAACCCCTGTCCCGGCTATTCCTGCTTGTGTGGCTGTTCCCACCTCAGTGCCTGATCTCCCCCCAGTACCCCACATACCCTCTCTCTCTTTCTCTCCCTCCCTCCTTCTGTGCCTCACTTCTGTTGTCTCTCTGCCTTCTTCCATTTTCTCTTCATACAATTTTTTTCTCCTTTCTGCTTAATGACTCCTGGTACGTGAAAAAGCTTCCTGTTAATAGTTTGGAATTGTGCTTTCGCTGGAACTGACCTACCCATCTTGTAAGGAGACTCCAAGGAGCCCCTGGTTTTATAATTTGACTGAAATTAGCCTTGTTTGCTATTGTTTGAAAACAACCTGGCTCTCTTCAGACTACACACCCACAAGAGGCCAGCTTTGTTCACATCCCCAGATACCCACTGTGAACATGGGGGAGACTACAGTGTTCCATTCTCACAGACAGATACCGATGCTAGGACAGGTTGGGGCCACAGTGGACCCGCCTGGTGTCCAGACTTAATCAAACACTTGACTGCTTGCACCTCTTCAGCTCTTGAGGTCGTGTTTCTGTGGCTTGATTAGCATTTGTGGTCCAGAATCTTGGGCCCGGTTATTTTGCTGAATCTGGGAAGCACTGAGTCTTTTACTACTGAAAGTGGATTTTCTGGATGGGGCCTGAGTCTCTCAGACTGCCTCATTTTTATCTCAACTACTGTCTTCTGTGTGTTTCCCTCGAGTCTACAAAGGACACACTGAACCCGCTTCTCAGGCCACGGGACCTGGGGGTAGGTGTCCCAGGTCTAGGAAATAAAAGCACACGGCTCATCAGTGGAGTGCACCTGTTGGTTGTTTTGTTCCCACTGTAGCAAAAATATAGTTTAAAGCCTCATAATCTCTGCTTCTGGAAACTAAATTTTGGGAGCCTAGGTGAGATCCAGTCCCATCTCGTGACTCAGCTATAAGCCTCATCTATAAGCAAACAAGTCTTTGGGGAAATATCTAATATAAACCTTAACATTCTACCCCTGGCCTCGCAAAGATCCACATATATCACTGTATACAAAAGACATTAATTCCCTTTCTAAGAGTCACCAAAATCTTCAGTTTCCATAGCATTGAAAGGTTCAATTCAAATTGTCCTCTTAGACCAAAAGCATATTCTTTCCTGAGCTCCTTTAAGTATGAAAAAGATAATCAATACTAAAAGACAGTGGCACAGTATAAATAAAACCTTTCAGTAGGGAGAAGTAGCAATAGGGAAGGAAATGGGACCAGAGCAAGAGTAAAACCAAGCTAGAAAAATATAAATTCCTGCCGGTTTACATCCAGTACCCGGAGCAAGTGGTGGCAATGAGGTGTCAACTCCAAAGGGCATGGGTAGCCCTGGCCCTATTGCTTTGCTGGCAGCTGCACTCTGTGCTTCTCTCCTGGACTGGTTTTGCTCAGTTTTCCAGTTTTCTTCAGTTGATTCCCATCCCTGGCTTGTCCTACCTGTGGGTCTCCACAGCACTTCCAACTTCACTCTCCACCTGCATCACTGGGCACCTGCAGTGACCCAAAGAGCTTTGCTAAGTCTGAGTGGGAGCCTCCGTGATGCCACAGCACTTGCAGTCTAACTTCTCGTGAGATCAGCCCTACACTGATGATGCCAGGGTCTGCTACTAGTTAAAGCAGTAGCCAATTCCCTTTGAATTATGGTACTATTGCACTGTCTATGCCAAATAGAGGAGCATCATTACTGAATCCTGGGAATTAGACAGCAATTCTTCTACAGTGGGGAACCCAGGTGTCTCTTCTTAAAACAAATTCTTCACCCTTGTACCTTTGAGCTTCCATAGGGTGGAACCTTGATTTGTCTTGTGATGCAGTCAAGCAATTGTTCCTAATATGCTGAACCAAAGTGCTTGGTTTCTACTCCATCTCCACTATGCTCATTTTGGGGCAGTTTCCTTCTGGCAAACTGGGGCTTTTGGTCCACATTTTTAGTATAAACCTGGATGAAGGCAAGAAACTATACACATACTACATGTTGAATATTAGGATAATTTAAAATTTCCTCTGCCAAGGTAATTAGTCTGCCATCATTAATCTCAGTCTCATATAAAGTTTCAGGACATGAGCAAAATGCAGACAGGTTTTGTGCTAGAGTACAACACCCATGGGCTTGAGACCAACTGCCAGTGATTTTCCCCCCACTGAAACCACCAGAACCTGGTCTTAATCTTCTGCCTCTTCATCAGCTTTGTGCTCTTCCAAACTCTGAACAGGATCTCACACCATGCTCAGCTCATAGCATCCTGAGGACTTTTCATAGCTGCATCTACAAAACTGTCCATGCTCCTCCTATGAGCCAGTTCCAAAGGCTTCTGAAACTAAGGTCAAGTAGCAGTCAGGGCAACAAGCCTCTTCTCAGAACCAAAATCTGAATGAGTCACTTTCCTTGTTACTGGGAGAAAATATCTAACATTCAAAGTTTAGAGGGGCTCATTTTGGCTCATGTTCATTGAGGTTTCAACCCAGAAGAGAAAGTTTCCAGGACAGGGCAGTGTGACAGAAGAGGATGGCAGAGGGCAGCTGCCCACGGCATGGGATCTGGGAAGCAAACAGAGTGAACAGAGGAGTTTTTTGAGTGATAAACACTTAATAACCACCCTCTACTGACCAGTCTCCACCTCCTAATATCGTCAGGTACAAACTTCTGTGATCCAGTCAACTCCCTAATGTCCCATCCCTAAGTGCATGCAGTACAGAGACATCTCAGTGTACAACATAACACTGACTGAGAGCCCAGAGTACAGGTATCTAACGTGTTGTGAAACACAGACACTGCTTATGGAGCCTCACAGACTCTGAGCACATCCTGGGGTCTGTGAGGTTCTAGGACTGCTGTGCTGCAGGATTCAACCCACCCCCACATTCAGGCACCAGAATCTCATATGGGTCAAACAGTGACATGTCTGAACCCCCAGGGTCATAGTTCACACCATTACTCCCTAGGCTGTGACTTCAGGAGATGATGGTTAAAGAAATCATGAGGTTTTCTCCCTCCCCACAGAAAAAGTGTCTGCTGAGTGTGGACATGTGTGTTCAAGAGCTCAGACATGTGGAGACAAACATGATGAAGCCCTTTGGAAATACATTTTCCTCAGCATATCTCTGATAATTATATTGCTGAAAGAAACAGTAGTCTTTGTTTACTTTTAAATTATATTCAGTTTTGTAGATGTATGAGAGACTACTCATAAATTCTCTGAATAAGAATTTTGTATTTCTTGTTTTCACAAAATAATAGTCTTCCATGAAATTCTTGTGCTAGCTCCTGTATTCAATGCCTTCCATTTCTCTACAGCACAAATCTAGTAACCACTGATCACAGAATGATTGCATGTTTGTGAGAATCTCCACATAATATTCTCAGGGTGTCTGCCACATTTTAAGTCCCACTATCAATGTGAGAGTTCACTGCTCTCTGTCCTCACTGAGTTTGGTCAATTATTCACCTAGGCTGGAACATGTTTTGTTGTAGAGAATTGTCACTATTTAATATGATGAACATGTGAGAAAGATAGCATGGGTTCTACTGAATATTCACAATTTTCACATAGCCTTTTCATTGACAGAAGAGACTTCCAAGAACTGAAAAATCTTGTTGTCTTGAGATTTATTAAAGAAATCCATATGCATGTGAAATAGGAAAACACTATAAAAACTGTTAAGTTTGTAAAAGCAGAGTAAAGCATTAGATGCCAGGGAGTAGGATACCAGACCATAACAGGAACACACAGTCAGAGTTCATCATCTGGTAGCACTGGGAGGATGATTAGACCAGGATAACGTCCTGTAGATGGGCGTTCAGTCAAAAAATATGGCCTCAGGGGCTGAGTGAACTTATCTTTGAAAGTATAGAGAATACTAACTTTATTCACATCATAGAAAGAGATCAATCCTTTCTCATATTCCAAAAAAATCCCCACTGTTAAGGGATGGGTTACAACATCTAAATGACAAGGGGGTAGAGAAAGAGCCTGGTAATTATCAAAAGTCCTGTCAATGCTCCAAAAACCATTCTCAGGATTAGTAGCCCCAAAATGTATTTTCCTGTCAGCCAAATCAGAGCATAGTCCGATTGCCCACATGTCATTCCCTCCGACTTCCACCTCCCAGTAATGATTACCACTAGAGAACCTGTTCTGCCCTAACACAGCACATAGAGAAGTAAATCTTTCAGGGTTTTCAGGAACATCTTTCTCTCTTGTCAGACACTCAACGCGTTTCCCATCCTGTGACACCCAGAGTTGAGGGTGAGCAGTGTCTTCATCCAGTGTTATGTCCTCTGAAAAAAGAAGAGATCCATCACCTGTGGGACTTAGGAGAAGAGCTTAAGTTTCTCAGCGCTGTCAGGAGGTGGTGAGGAGCACAAGGGTCCCAGAGTCCTCCTCACAGCCCACTGACCATAGTCCGCCCTGCCTACAGAGGGAGATCTTTCCTGTCAGGGAAGCTTCTCCAAACCATTCAACTCTGGACCTGAACTGTGCTGTCATCTCAGAGATTCCAAGGACCCAGTTGTTAAGACTGGAAGACATGTAGCCAACGCATGTGAAAGGGGTAATCAGTGGTGTGAGTCTCACAGTGCTCCCTGGCATCCCAGAGGGGCACTATGCCCACTATAGAGGGAGGAAAACCACAGGTGAGGGTCTGAGGAGGGACCAGGGGTCAGCACGAGGCCAGCACCACCAAGCAGAGGGTCAGATTATTAGAGGGGTGGGACTTGAGCTGGGCAGGAAGGAAGAGAGAAGAGAAGAAAGAGAGAAAAAGGGAGTGAAGTATGAGGGTGCAGGATTGCTTAGTGGAATGAGGTCTGTTTTTAAGGTCTGGACCTTTTTTAGGCAGTCTTGGGCAAAATTCAATGGTAAATACTTATAACTATGAAAGCTTCTTGTAAAAATTTTAAAAAGAAAATGTAGTATAACATGTAGTAGAGAACTTCACTAATACTATTATTCTGTGTTTTTTAGGGAGAAATGACAGCATGTGTGAGAGTTCTGGGGCAGACCTAGAGGCCCTGGTAATACAGGAGGCGAGGAGCAGCAGGAAGAGGAAACAGGTTCCCTCCTTGATGAATCTCTCATGGGCCTGGCAGTTGCTCTCATGATGATATTCACGGGTCAGGGTGATGTGGCTCCTCCTCCTGACTGGTGCAGCCTGTGCAGACACAGAGTGCACCCCCCTGCACTGCTCTGCAAGGAGCTGTGCATGGGTCTGGCCTCCTCCTAGGCCCGAGGTTCTCATCACAGCGCTCAGCCCATGTTGCTACTGAGAAGGTGGATTTTAACATCAGCTCAGTGGGAAACCCTAAGACCCCAGGCACGTCCCACCCTAGAGAAATGGGGACCGATTCACTTTTCTTGGCCATGCACTGAGTGGTGCTGTTTGGCTCCCCACTCTGACCTGCTGCCTTATCATAGGAGGAAAACACCAAGTAACAATTGACCATAATCTGAATCCTGGAAAACTGGGAAACAAAGTAAAAGTCTTCTCTTTACAAGTGGATGCATCAGGCATGTGTTAGAACAAAGTAGGACATGCATCCCTGTCTAAATATTCAACAGTTCTTTGCATATTTTTTCCCATGTCCAGTATGTTTGGTTCTTACAGAATATCAGGATCTCAAGTCCATCAAGGAGACACCATGCTAGTTCACATGTGTCCTACAGATTTTCCAAGCAAAATCCTTTCCTCCACACTAGAATACCACAGAGGTTTGGTAGCAAACATGAAGTTATCTGAAATTGTTCTCTTTGCAATTACCTGCAAATCGTCGGGCTTTCTGCAGACCTGCAAGCAGAAGGAGACATGAGAGTCAGGACAGTGGCTGAACAGCAGCGCTGCTCTAGGTAAAGGGGTGAGGATTATTGGTGACAATCATGACTATATTTGTCCCTCTTTACAAAATGTTCTCTGCAAAAAATCACACAGAAATAAATATTCTAACAACACACAGACTGAATTTTCAAGTTAACACAAAAAAGAAAATAACACTTACCAAGTTCCTTAGTGATTCTCTCTATTAAAAAAAAAGCTAGTATTAATTTTGGAAATCTCAAGAAAGTTCTTCCTACCTTGTGTCTCGATAGGATTTGTAAAATATTTGTAATTTTTTTCAGCTTTCTGCAGTTTGAAGCAGAGGACAGACTGACAGGTATCCTTGATTTCTACATAGGACACTACTATCTTGTTGAATCTAACTGCCATTAAGTGTGGCATTATTTGAGTCCTATGACTATCACAACCAACTCTGTATTGCCAACATATTACTCCATTAGTTCAGTTTATTTTCTTCAGGACATTTCCACATTAACTCCAGATATTTCCTATGTACTCAGCAAGTGCTCACTGAGGTCCTCCTCTAGCCAGGGGCAGCTTCTAGAAGCACAAGGGCATGGGAGAAGCCAGATGCCATCTCTCCTCACAGGGCGACCAGAAGCCTGAGGCTCAGAGCTCAGAGCTAAGTCACAGTGGGGAACAGAAGGGAGGGTCCTGACACTCCTGGAGAGGTATGTTTGCTGCTGTTTCATTACAAATGTTTCTTAGAAGAGAATGTGTTCAGACACTTTTAAAAGTCAGAGAGAAGAAGAAACATTTCCCCATTTCCTTTGCCTACTTCTAACTCTTGAGGTATCTTCCCCATACATCTAGAATGTTTTTATTCCACTGCAAAAGTATTATCCAAAAATACTACCTCATCTTTGTCACATTCTCTTCAATGGTAACTTCAAAGTACTTGCACATAAAAATCTGCACTCTTTGAAAGTACCACTGAACAGCTAAATGGGCTTTCTTTCTGTTGGTAATATACACTGATCTAGGCCCTTCTTGGCACTCCTGACCGGAGAAGCAATAACCCAGGTTACATGAGTAAAAAGCGGGCTTCCAGTTGGACAGTATTCTTTAGATTATTCATCATCATCATTGTCCTTTGCATTTATGCTCTGATAGGGACTAACTACTCATGGCCTCCCTAGGGTCCCTCACCCCTCTCCTTTCTATGAGGTCAGGAGGAGTCTGTCTGGGTATCCATGGACAGCTCCACTGGGCAGCATCTGGCCACTGCTCCTCAGCTGGACATGGTATTCCCAGAGGAGCCCATGAAAGACTGACACTGAGATTCTTCTGATATCATCTCAAAATGAAAGATTAAGTATAAAGCAGCATAGACTATATGAAAATTGTGTGTTACATAATATACCACCATTCATGAAAAAAAGATTGCTTTCTAATGAAAGAAAAAATAAGCATGAAAATACTCTTGCACTTAACTGATATTTGTAAATCAGCCCACACTGAGGTACACCTTGAGCTAGACCCTGAGCTGAACTCTGAGCTGAACAAGAGGGATAAGTAAGGGGGAAAACAAAAAAAAAGTTCAGAATAGATCAAAGGCAAGATCCAAAAAATGTTGAAAAACCATAATTCTTCCTTGTCAGAATTCTCCTATTTAATTTAAATGAATAGCATTTTTTTAAAAAACAAATATTTTCTAAGTCACTCTTGACTTATCACAACTCTTTTAACATGATCCCTCCATGACTCAGCCCACACCGTCTTCCCCTTTACCTCGGGCTCCTCTAGAACTCAGGAGGTGAAAAGCAGTGAACACCAAGCTGAAGGCCACAGGAACCAGAAGGATAGCCAGGGCAACTGTCCAGGCACTGACTCTAGGGAACAAGGCATCTGTAAAATAAGAAGCAGCTCATGAGACCCAGGTTGACAACCAGGGACTCAGAAGCTTAAGAACTCATCAAGGGCCGGAGGGTTAGCTCAGTGGTTCCGGCGCCAGCCTCGCAAGCACAAGGACCTGAGTTCGATCCCCGGTAACCACATATAATGCTGGGCGTGGAGACA
>PVIC010001812.1:0-10754 GCA_004025085.1 Thryonomys swinderianus | reverse complement strand
TAATCAACTAATCAGATAATTGCTGTTTAATTACTTTTCAATATTTATTCAAGTTATATAAATATGAAGGTGAATTATTTACCTATGTTGTGCTCTAACATATAAGCTTTATGAGTCTTCTGCCCTCATGATTAATGATATTTGTATTTCTTAGTTGCAACTCTTCATTCTCTTCATAATATTTTGTAATCCCTTATTAGCATAAAATCTAACTACATTTGTCTATTGCATCACCTCAAATTTTGTTTTTCCAAGGTATTCACTAGAAACTTACTCCTCTGATACACAGTTTTCTCTAATTCCAATTTGAGTTAGGAGATGATGGAGATAAAGGAGAATGTGGAGACGGTGAGGCTGGAGAGAGAATGAATGTACAGCAGAGGGACAGTGAGTTCATGGCTATAGTTTCTCTCTGACCAAGGAAGATGATAAAGCAGAGCTCTGGAGCCACTCTGTACAGCTGTGAGTGTCGCTGTGGGTGGAGCAGAGCACAGGCTGGTGCACAGCTCTTCTCTGCCCACATGATAACTTACACGGGTTCCTTCTCACCACAGTCTAATTAAAGGGACAGTTACTGTGCTTACTTAACTGGGGGATGAGGCTGACAATGGCCATGTCTGACTCGTGTCACAGACCAGCAGGTGGCAGTGCCAGGACCTCACTCAAGGTGACAGTGGAACAACAAACTACACATTGACATGCAAGTGTCTCCCTGTATTCATCAACTAAGTTTATAGTGAACTTCAAGACATTCCTTAAAATAGACTGATGCATTTAAATGTTTCACTTATACATGAAATCACTTATTATCAAGTGAAACAATGGTTTACTGTTTAAAAAAATGGAAAAACAGGTACTTTTAATCAGCTTTCCAAATAAGAGTTTGAAATGGACGAACAGCACCATACTAGCTCCTCCATCGTCAACCTCCACGCTCAGCAGTGCCATCCCAGAAGGACACTGTGGGAACTCACCTGCCAATGAAAGACTGGCCTCCATGTCCTCTCTGAGCACAGGGTTCCTGATCAAGCAGGACACATCTCCTCCTGAGCTGTCCGTCACTGTGACAGAGCTTTCCACATGGACAAGGCCATCCTCTTGCACGGGGAACTTCTCAGAGTCGGGGAACAGCGGCTGTCCTTGTGCTCCCCTCCACTGGACTTCAGGAACTGGGAACCACCCAGGGGACAAGCAGGTCAGCTTGATGCTCCCTGTGTAGCCAGGCTGAACATGGATATGAGGAATTGCACCTGAAGCTGGAGAGATCACAAGGGGAGAAAGTAAAGTTTCTTTTGAGTTTATAAACCTGTCACATGGGCCAGTGAACTTTTGCTTTGTAATTAACCTCCCTATACATCGCAGCTCTGGATTTGTGAAAACTGAGCTACAACAATGCTGGGTAACAATTCTCTTCTCCAACAACAGTTTAAACAAATGAAATTAACTGTATCAGCATTCAACAAAATGTCTGCCATCAAGCATTTTTGTACTTTTTATTTCCTGTCCCTCCTCCCTTTTGATGCGATGACTCCTCCCATGGAGGTAAAATGCTGTCAGTGCACTCAGAACACGAGGTCAGCACATCACACCACCTCATTGTTTCCTCTGGTGAAACACACTGACCTGACAGCGTTCATTTCCCTCCCCCTGAGCTGCAGCAGAGCTTTCCACAAGAAACTCTGATGTGGAGACGGCCCTGTCACTGTGGTCCAGGGCACCAGACACCAGCCACATGTGTATGGAGCACTTGCACCATGGTGCATGAGACTAAAAGCTGACAGACATTTTCTTTAGCATCAATTAAATTTAAATTTTCAGAACCATCCAGCTAGAACACCATATGGGGGCCCAACTGTATATATGTCCCCTCTGTGCCCACACCTGCCAGCTCAGCACTACACTTGCCCAGGGCTCCTGGTCCCAAGACTGACCTAAGGTCCTGACAGAAGCAATGCACAGCAAGGCTGTGAGCCTCCTGCAGACAGTGACCCTCACAGGAAGGCGGCCAGCGTTCCCTCGGGCTTCCTGTCTCCCTCCAGGCTGGCTTTACCATGAAGGCTTCATCACAGGGTGGTGGGGCTCTGAGTGAGGGCATGGAGACTCATAGTGTGCCCACTCTCCACCCTGTGCCCCTTCTTCTTACTCTCCCAAGAGTAGCGGCCCAAGACGAGGCACAGCAGCAGCAGGGCAGTGCACAGTGGCCCAGATTTCCCTGCCCTGCCCGGTGGTCGTGTCTGCCCACAGGACTGGTGCAGGGCAAGGAGGGGGAGAGAAAAAAGATGCCAGCAGCAAAGGGTAACTCTGGAGAGATAGGTGTGAGGGAGGAGCAGCGCTGCTGAAGCTGCACAGCTTCTCTCTGACTGAAGGAGGGGGGCAGAGGGGGCCTGGGGTCCAGCAGGGATGGCAGCTCCCATCTGCTGACCGGACCCTGAGCCTGCGCCACACTTGGCTCCTGCAGGAGGATGGAGCCGACCAGAGAAAAGAGAGGCAGCAGCCACACAGCTAAAAGACTGAAATTTTGTATTTTTTAATTTCATTCCTGAGTCCTTAAAAGTGCCAATATTTTTACTTTTGAAAACAAAAATGAAAATCTCAGATTCCTAACAGAGGGCTCAAGTCATTCATCTCTGAACAATCAACCCAGTTTCAAGAGCTCATTCAGTTATAATCCCTTACAGGAAGGAAGAACCCTGAATCAGTATAGGACATAATTTTTCTATTGAGTGGTAAGAAGAAAGTCTTGATAAAAACAAAGTGTTTCCCATAGTATTAAAACAGATAAAATTTTCTGGAAAATCTAGAAAGAACATACTGTCAGAAATTATTCTACCAATTTGAGGAAAATCATTTCACAATTAAATTATGGTCACGACGGTATCAGGCCTAGTCTTCTTGCCTGTTGGCTGTGTCTGGTATGTCAAAATATAGCTCAATTTTGCCTTCTTTTATAACTGAGACCTCAATGGTCCAGTGATGCTATGATGCTCAAGGCAAGAGTAAATTAGCTGAAGACATCTTGTTTCTTTGAGAACTGAGCAGTAATACAAAAGAAAAAGGTTTCACCTGGGGAGGGAGAAATTTCTCATCAGCCTAATTCATTCCACCTACTATTGTTAGATCACTTTGCTCCTTCACAGTCCTAATCAATTTAAACTCCTAGTGGACCTAAAATCCTGATCAGCATAAGATTTACATCAACAAGATTATTACCACCCTCCAAAGCATCTGATATGTCCTCCTTATAAGATCCTTGTCAATTTAGGATTATTGGGTCATCACTGCCCTTAGAGTCATTTGATACTCCCTATGAACCCAATAAATCCTAGCAAATTTGAGATGGCTTTGTCTTTGCTGCCCAGAGAAACACTGATCAGGCCTAAAACCCAGCTTCTTCTCTAAGTCTGTTTCTTGTCTTTATCCTTATCAGCTTTATATTTTATTTGCTCACAGGAGACCACAGTCCACTGCTGCCAATGTTCCCTTTCCATTTCCAAACACAACAGTAAATTTAGGACCCAACCTTCCTTGTGAAAAACAAGAAAGTTTCTGAAGAATGTATTTGTGATTTTTTTCAGTTTTGAATCTCAAAGACATACTATAAGAATTTACATCTACAAATATAGTACTTAGCTATAGGGGCACAGATCCAGAATACAGTAAAACCTAGGATTGTGAGTAACCTATTTTGCAATTGATCTACAAGATAATCAATCATTTCTAATAACCTGCAACTTGGCAATTAAGAGATGTCTGGCAATAGGAGAAGTACATGATGACAAATGTCACATGATCACTACAAAGCCAATGGTCTCTCTCTGCCTTTCCCTCTTTTCATGGGATTGTGAATGTAAGAGATTATGGAGGAGATCTCATCAGCAAAGAAAGAGGAGAAAAAGGGAGAGAAATTTTTAACTGCAACTGAGATTAAGCAGATATAAGGGGGAAAAAAAGTAGAAAATATGCTTGGCAAGGTGGCACACACGTCTGTAATCCCAGCACATGGGAAGTTCAGGCAGGAGGATTGCCTTGAGTCCAAGTTCAGTTTAGGCTACATAGCGAGTTGAAGACCAGCCTGAACTACATAGCAAGACTTTATGTCAAATACTGAAAAAAAAATTGGAGCTCGGTGTGGTAGCTCATGCCTATAATCCCAGCATTCAGGAAATAGAGGCAGGATGATTGCTATGAGTTCAAGGCTTCTCTGAGTTGTATAGTGAGCCCAGAGCCAGCCTGAATTACAAAGCGAGACCCTGTCTCAAAAATAAAAACATTGGAACACTATTAAACTTGTAGAAAAGCACCACTAGAATAAGGCTGTAGCAATGTGAACAGGTATTTGTTTAGTGACAATATAATGTCACATTTCCACAAAATGCACAAAAGGAGGCGAAGAAAATGCCATTGGATGAGATACTTGTTGAAGTTGCGTAAAAAGATTTCACTGTACCTGAAAGCAGCTGTGATTCCATTATTAATAATGAAATTCATGCCACACAATGACCCTCCTCTATCTTGTCTCACATCAACCATGAACATTTTCAAAGTTAAGGACAGATTCTTTTTTATTTATATTTTGTACTTTCTTTATTATTTTGTACTATATTAAATAATTGAATTCATTTTATGTTAAAAGTTTTAGATTGTAGAATAATTCAGCTAATTTCCATATTTTCTTGTGAAATTTGCCTTGATGTACAATTGCTTTGGATTACAAGCATATTTCTGAAACAAATTAGTCTTGGAAACCAAGCTTTCAGTATGATTTTACTGTACATGGATCATGAGAAAGCCGACTGATCTCTTGAACATGCTAACTTTACTCTGGCTTCATAAAGAAGTGAGGGGATTAAAGCACAATGTCTTTGCTGTATGGAAACTGTGAAAAGCAGGAAGATTGACATTGGCTACATCTTAATCAATTTTGCTTTATGCTTGATGTGCCTGGGTTGAAGTGAGAACTACCACTGCCTTACTCCATTCTAGAACTCAGAGGAGATGAATCAGATAAATGAGATCACAACAGAGATTCCACAGGTGGTCCAGGAAGTAGTGTCAGAATAAACTCCAGGGTGGAGGTGGTGTCCAGCAAGAAGATTAGGATGGGAAGTCTGTGCTGCTGAGTGTGCAGGGATCAAGTCAAGAACACAAGAAGCTGATTCCCACATGGTGAGGATGCCTTTCATGCAAGAACAGAAGCCTTAAGACAAAAGACGCCAGACTGTTCCACTGGAGTGAAGGAATGCTCCAGGAGACACAAATGGAGCAGCTGGCTTTCAAACTCAAAGCCACTAATGAAGACTCTTTTATTTCCAAGAGTAAGGGTTTATTGATACAGTTGCACTGCTTTTGTATTTGTTTTTTAATTCTAGCACATTTGCAGAGTTTCAAGAATTGGAAGTGTCAAGGTCTCCCCAGATGTCCCCACAGAAGTGTGAAGGTCTTAACCTAGAAGGTGAGGCATGGTGAAAGAAGAGTGCAGCCAGGCTTTCCAAGCCCTGCAAGTGCCTGAGCACAGGCTGGAGAAGATGCTGCTCTTTGCCTGTACCAGTTTCCTGCAGGGGAGACTAGTGCACCTGCTCAAAATTGGACACTTCCTACACCCAGACATACATGACCTAGCCCCATGAGCACAAAGACTGTGTGGGGAGAGACACAAAGATTCTAATTGGAAGAAATTGAATGCAAGATTGTCAGTATGAAATTTACCAGAAAGTCTCTTCTGGAGAATCCTAAAACATGTAACAGTTATATGATTCTGCTTTTATTAAGAAACTATGAGACAACACGACAGCTGTGATGCACTGAACATTCTACCAGCAGTGTTTGGCTTCAGAGATTGTCATAGATGAAGCACAAGAGATACACAAAGGTGATAGGCCTGGAGATCAAGTGCCCTCTGCATCTCAAAGGTCAGTGTTGTGGTTGGTTTCTCCTGAGGCCCGCTGAAGGGAGGAGAAAAAGCAGCCCATCCTTGAGCTCCACCAATGGCTCTGTGAAATGTGCAGAGTGAGCTGATTCAGGCTCAGCTATGGCTGAACTGCAACCCTCCCTCACCCTCAGTCTCCACCTCAAGACAGGCTTTTCCTTTGTGCCATTGTCTGAGCAGAAGAAGGAGTTGACTGCACAAGCTTCTGCAGAAACAGGAGTCCACAGGGTGTCAGAGGAAGAGTAGGCAACAGCACAGTGGACAGGAAAGTGCTCATTCAGGATGGATAGGAATGAAGGGGAGATATATAGGGTTTCAACATAGGTTAATCTGATCCATCCATCTCCGTGGACCTCTTTCTGGGTCTAGCAAGTGAGGAGGAAATCACTGAGTTGATATGTGTTGTGAGATCCTTGCAGTTAGAGAACACTAGATTCCATGATAAAACCTGCCTTCAGTAATTATATAGGCAAAGAAAAATGATATGAATTTTTCTGTTAAAGAATTAAATTACAAAGACTAATTAGATGAATTTCAACTCTAACATCTAGCACACCAAAATACTGTTTAGCAAACTTGACCATATGTTTCCACATACACAGTTGAGTCCCAATTGAGTAACAAAAACAAATTCAGAATTTTGAAAGCTCACCTGTGACGAGCAGCTCAAATTGTGCTTGGCTGGATTGCGTGGGTGTGGCAATGACACAGCTATATTGTCCTTCATCTCCAAGGAGGATGGGGTTGATCCTCAGGGCCACGTGGCCTTGGGTGATATTGTCTCTTAGGAGCTCTGTCCTCCCTCGGTATCGCTGATTCTGCTGTTCTGTGTAGTCACAAGAATTCCTGTACTCATGCACCACTACAGAGTGCTGGTCACGGTACCAAGTGAGGTCCATGCTCTGAGCATCTGTGGGTGGACTGAGGTGGCAGGGAAGCACAGCTGCCTCTCTTACCCGGGCAATGACTGGCAACATCGGTCCCTTCACTTGAAACTGCCCTGAAGGAGGTTAGAACAGGACAAAGTCACTGTTAGAGCCTGGCACATATGGTGTTGGCTTTTTGACGAGATAAGAAAGACTCCAGGTCAGCTGACATGATGCGCTCTGGATAGCTGGTGAGTTAGTCTGAGGCAGGAGCTGCAGATTCACTTTTAGCAAAAAAATTCGTCATTAGGGCTGGAGGGTTAGCTCAGTGGTTCCGGCACCTGCTACGCAAGCGCAAGGTCCTGAGTTCTATCCCCGGTAACCACATATAATGCTGGGCATGGAGACACGCCCACCAACAATCAACACCGCATACCACGATGCCGGACGTGGTGGCTCACACCTGTAATCCCAGCACTCAGGAGGCAGAGACGGGATTGATGAGTTCGCAGCGACTTGCCTGGGCACCATAGTGAGCTCAGAGCCAGCCTGAACTACAAAGCGAGACCCTGTCTCAAAAAGCAAAAAAAAAAAAAAAAAATCAGTCATTAGGCTAAATGTGAAACAGCCATATGACCTTAACTCAAGTTTTTCCAGAAACTTAGGGTTGTAAGTCAAATTCATATGACACATTGTGTTTTGTCCCTACTACCCTGGGTCTTGGGGAGTATTATTGATTTACTGATGATGAAATTTAACCAATAAGTGACTTAATTCCTTAGCACATAACAGAATAATGGGGCATACATTGTGGATGTTAAAAGAGTGTAAATATTGTATTTCTTTAAACCAAATATTATTCAGTGTCAAATAATCATATAACCAAACTGCATGTGAAAATATTGAAGCTATGATTTCTTAAGTGAAGAGTAGAAAAACATTCTCTCTTCTCCTTTTAGAAAATTAACATTCATGGTCCTGGCAGACCCACAGTCTGGTCCCTGAGCAAGTACACAATTGTAGATCCGTGTCTCACACATCAGCTCAGCCACCAACTTGGATCTGGCTCTGCATAGGACAGCAGAGGTGCCAGTCAGAGAACCTGCTCCTGGAAAAGATGAAGGTCTGGAACAGGAGATTCAACACAGCTGACTAGAGGAAAAGTCACAGCATAGCGCTCAGGAAAATCCACTGAGAATGAGGGAGCTGGAATGTCCAAAACGGCTGAGATGGAGCCATATCAGAGAGACTCAGGGATCAACAATGAGTATGTTATACAATGACTGGTGGAACCATGTATTCCATCAGCTCAGCTTCTGCAGTCCAAAGTGTCTGAAGTCTGGAGGACAGTCTCTTCAAGAGAAAATGGGGGGAGGGGGAACCTGGGAACAAAGAGGGAAGTGAGAGGAGAGAAAGAAATAGAATTAAATGATGCAGCACGGGTGACCCCTGCTCCAGAGGAGATATTGAGGGGTTCCCAGAGATGGCACATGGCGGGCAGCCTGCTGGGAGGCAGAATGAACTAACTTCCATGCTCAGAGAACTGCATCTTACCTTACTCAGTTGGAGACAGTGGAAAGTGCATGAATCTTTGATTTGTGAGTGAACTTCCAGTGCCAACAGGTGGTGATTATCTGCTTACAAACACACCAGGCCATAACCACATGGACAGGAAAGACATTGTGGGAAGGCTGGGTGTTTGAACTTGAACACCAGAGCAGCCCTTCATCCTGCCGAGTTCCCAAGGTTGATGAGGGAAGGGCAGACACTGCAGACTGTGGGCAGTTGAAGAACAGAGTGGGGTGAGCTCTGCTGGAAGCAGGGATTGGTGGTCACAGGCCTGACACCTGCTATCAGACACCATATTCTGCCTGAGTCACACAGGATTAGAGCCTCAGATTGCTGCTATGGTTCCCGCTGCTAAAGGAAGCCCAAAAGAAGGAGTTTATTGTATACTCTTTTTCATCTAGACTTGATAGACACCACTCACATAGACTAACCTGTTACTGCTGTAGTTGAATTGATTATATGGGAATAACTCTGAATCAGTGGACAATTTTATGCCAGTGAACTTGTCTGATGAATCCACAATCACAGCCAGGGAGAAGGACAGCAATAGCTCCCAACCCAGAGACTCAGACAGGATCAAACTTGCAACCTGGGAGGAAGTTGCCCTGAATCTGAGCTAACTCCAATTTTGCAGCAGAGGGACTTGGGTGTAATTGGGGTGTGAACATTCAGACTATCTGGCTAAGAAGCTGCTTGGGAATCACATGAGCAATGGCTCATTGGAATATCTAACCTGTGTTCCCATCAGACATTTTACTGGCTTAAGTTTTTGTATGTTTCTAGAGTTATTTAGGAACAAATGGTTCTGTTCTTTTATGGTTTCATATGTATATTACATGGTTATTCTTTTATATTAGTGTCTTCATTTATTATAATTTAATATGTGTCCAGTTTCTATCACTTTTCTAGAGAATGGAAGAAAGAGAAGAGTAACTGAAGGGCTATCATATAGAAATATTATCAGACAGAATCAGTGGATGCTATTGTAAGTTAAAGCAACTCATGTGGAAAATACAGGAACAGAGTCTAAAGTATTTAAAGTAAATTATAAAGTAAATACTAGAACTGGACATACAGATCTAAAAATGATTTATGGGGAGGCAAAATCCTACTGAAAAGCTCCATATAACCACACACTCTCTTTACTCTTTAGTCCTAATTTGCACTAACACCTCAAAAGAAATAGAAAAAAGAGGACACACATGACTTTTAAAAGATATGTATTTAGAGAAATATATGTATACATATAAACAAAAACATACAGATATAAATAAAATACATAAACAAAGAAATAAAAATCTGCTAACACACTACCTCCTCCAAGACAGACCCAGGGGTCATAATGAAAAAGAAAACAACTACCTGATATAGCAGAAATCATTGCAAGGTTATTAGATCAGAGGAAGAAAATAAATAAATTGAAAGAGTAAATGAGCCATAAGTTTGCAGCAATTACACTCAACATGGTCACAGTGAATTTTAGGGAAATGAGTGAAGAAAACCAAAATCTTATGTATATGTATGGGGTGAGGTTATTAGGGAGGGAAAGGTAAATGTGCACCCAAGATTTAAGGTATGTGATGTACATAAAAAAGCAATGATAGTAAAGGAAAAGCATGTATTGGTAAAATTGATATTGGTAAAATCTTTCAATGTTAACAGCAACTCTCCCATCAGAAGACACCAACTGGAAGACTGGGTCAAAAAACAAAGCCCAATAATCTGTTGCATTCAAGAATCCCATCTAGGGCCGGAGGGTTAGTTCAGTGGTATATTAACTCATGCCATATACTGGTACAATTTCCCCAATGTTGAGTGTGAATGTGAGTTATATCAATGTACCAATAAAGAATTCAAAAAAAAAAGCAAAGAAAAGATAATTGACAAATTTGGAAAGAATCCTTACCAGCTGTCTCTCAGACAAAAGCCTACTATCTAGAATATATAAAGAGCTTTAAAAAATTTAAAGACCCCCCAAAAATTTAAAGCCCCCAAATTTAAATACCCAATTCAAAAATGGGCTGCTGAAATGAACAGACACATTTCAGAGGATGAAGTAAAAGCTGCCAAGAAGCATATGAAGAAATGCTCAACATGGTTGGTCGTTTGAGAGATGCAGATGAAAACAACACTAACATTTCATCTCACTCCACAAAGAATGGCTGCTATATCAAAATTAGCCAGCAACAAATGCTGGTGAGGCTGTGGGGGAAAAGGAGCCCTTCTCCACTGTTGGTGGGAATGTAGACTGGTACAACCCCTATGGAAGTCAGTGTGGAGATTCCTCAAGAAACGAGGATGGGAGGTTCCATTTGACCCTGCTATTGCCCTGCTAAGAATATACACAAAAGAATTAAAAGAATCAGGCCGGAGGGTTAGCTCAGTGGTTCCGG
>PVIC010001811.1:56674-85571 GCA_004025085.1 Thryonomys swinderianus | reverse complement strand
ACTATCTCTAAAATTCTAATACTGTATATAAGACTGTATAACTGAACTGTTACTAAAGTATGGATTATTAATACCACTCAAGTTATTAGGATAAATCGTGTTGTTTCCTTCATTTACATAGCAGAGTTTGCCTGTGCTTATAGGATGTTGTCTTTTTTAGAACCCTAAAGAGGAATTTGATTTTTTTTTTTTTTTTTTTCTTTTTGGAGACAGGGTCTCGCTTTGTAGTTCAGGCTGGCCCTGAGCTCACTATGGTGCCCAGGCAAGCCGCCGCGAACTCAGCAATCCTCCTGTCTCTACCTCCCGAGTGCTGGGATGACAGGCGTGAGCCACCACGTCCGGCATTGTGGTATGCGGTGTTGATTGTTGGTGGGAGTGAGTCTCCACGCACAGCATTATATGTGGTTACCAGGGATCGAACTCAGGTCCTTGCGCTTGTGAGGCAGGCACCGGAACCACTGAGCTAACCCTCCGGCCCAGGAATTTGATTTTTAAAAATTTTATAGTTCTCATTGAGTACATTGAAGCAGTATGATTTAATGAGAATAGTATTATGTACAAATTTAGAATAGTGTTCTAGAAGATTCAGTTTTAAATACTTGGAATTGACTTAATTTTTTCTGAAAGTTGGGTTAAAGAATTTCCTCCTGTTCGTTGAGGTAGATGGTTTTTTCTATCTTATTTTCCCTAGCTGATTAGAACTGAGAGTTCAGTCAAAGTCATTAATATTGGGAAGGGGTATGATTAGAAGTAGCATTATTCCAGTATATTGGGAGCTCTGTTGGAAAGCTTCTGTACAAGATATTTAATAATTCCTAAGAAGCTGGGGCCTGATGATAAAGATAGCTGTTTTAGTCTGCTTATGTGATCATTAGGTAAAGAAATCATTAGGTAAAGAAATGGTTTTAGTCTCTTTGGTTTAGAAAAATATTTCTTTTCAATTGATTTAATTAATTCTGTTTATCATAAAATTTACCCTGGTGTTGACAAAAGGAACTCTAACCTAAATGACATAATACAAGTTATATGAAATGTTTCTTCTACATTTTGAAGTTTGAATTGTGAACTTACCCGTGTTCCATTACATTTTTTTGAATTCAACAGTGAAGGCCAAGTAGACTAAGTATTTATTTATTGAACACTTACATTCTCTTTTGTGCACATACAGTGTTGATGGCTTAATTAACCATTGTACATTTGCCAAAAAGAAATAAGTGGATATACAGCAAAAGCCTGGTTATGTGCCCTTGGACTTGGAAAATACTTTCTTGGCCCAGGCAAATTTAAAGTTTATTACTTCTGGTAATAGAACAGACTCCTTCATTTGAACTGGTAAGAAAAAATTTAAGAGGTTACTACATAAATTTATCACTTTTTTTTTCATTGTCACATTGTCCATTTCTGGGCTAAAAAGTCAGCTCGGTGGATGGCCAGAAAGATGAGTGGGTGTACCTAGTGACTTGTTATGTGACCCTTTGTTATGACACCCTGCACTTTCTGTAATAGACCTCCTTACCTACTTCCTCATAGTGTGTGGTGTGACAGTTCTTGGACAGATCATTATGGTGTTCCATTCCCACATAGGTGATGCACTATCTTGGCCAGTATATAATGGTGAAGCAGCTTTATGATCCACGGGAGCAGCATATGGTGTATTGTGGTGGAGATCTTTTGGGAGAACTGTTAGGCCGTCAAAGCTTCTCTGTGAAAGATCCAAGGTAAAAAGAGGGACAGACTATTTCTCTTTGAGTGCTTTTACCTACCGATTTATTCTGTCTCTGTTATTAATGGTTATTCGTGGTTCCTTTAGTCAGCAAATAATGACCTGCATCTATTCAGGTAGCCAGTGAGGCACTGGGAATACAGCCTGGTTTTATGGAGTTTATGATATTGTGAGACAGTAGATGCTCTTCCTCATCTGTCAGGTAATCATGCTACTACATGGTACAAAGACCATGTGACCAGTGATGTACAAGAGGTACATGAAATAAGTAGTGTATGAGAACTTTAGAATGAATGGAACTTTTTTTTTTTTTTTTTTTTTGCTTTTGAGACAGGATCTCGCTTTGTAGTTCAGGCTGGCTCTGAGCTCACTATGGTGCCCAGGCAAGCCGCCGCGAACTCAGCAATCCTCCTGTCTCTGCCTCCCGAGTGCTGGGATTACAAGCGTGAGCCACCAGGTCTGGCACTGTGGTATACGGTGTTGATTGTTGGTGGGCGTGTCTCCACACCCAGCATTATATGTGGTAACAGGGATCGGGATCAAACTCAGGACCTTGCGCTTGCGAGGCAGGCGCTGGAACCACTGAGCTAACTCTCTGGCCCGAAGGTAACTTTTGAGGAAGTGAAATTTAATCTAAGAACTGAAGGACTGCATTGCTTGAGGGGCATAGTTGAAAGAGTGCTTCAAATTGAACATCATATGTGAAAGTCTGGGGCTGGAGGGTTAGCTCAGTGGTTCCGGTGCCTGCCTCGCAAGCGCAAGGTCCAGAGTTCGATCCCCGGTAACCACATATAATGCTGGGTGTGGAGACACACCCACCAATAATCAACACCCCATACCACAATGCCGGACGTGGTGGCTCACACCTGACATCCCAGCACTCGGGAGGCAGAGACAGGAGGATTGCTGAGTTCGCGGCGGCTTGCCTGGGCACCATAGTGAGCTCAGGGCCAGCCTGAACTATAAAACTAGACCCTGTCTCAAAAAAAAAAAAAAAAAAAAAAAAAAAAAAAAAAAAAAAAAAAAAAAAAAAAAAAAAAAAAAAAAAAAAAAAAAAAAAAAAAAGAAAGTCTGGGTAGGAGGGAGCTTAATGTTGCTAGGTTAGGTTTTAGTGAAGTAGTTGTTAAGAGAGCAGGAAAAGAGCAGATTAGAGGAATTCGAATTGAAGAGCAGTTTGAGATTGACGCTGAACCTAATAAGAATAGCAGTAGAGGGCCGGAGGGTTAGCTCAGTGGTTCTGGGGCCTGCCTCACAAGCGCAAGGTCCTGAGTTTGATCTCCAGTAACCACATACAATGTTGGGCGTGGAGACTCATGCCCACCAGCAATCAATACTACATACCACAGTGCCAGGCGTGGTGGCTCACGCCTGTCATCCCAGCACTCAGGAGGCAGAGATAGGAGGATTGCTGAGTTCGAAGCTTGCCTGGGCTACATAGTGAGCTCAGAGCCAGCCTGCACTACAAAGCGAGACCCTGTCTCAAAAAAAAAAAAAAAAAAAAAAAACCAGCCTGGTGGCGCCTTTAGTGCCAGCACTCAGGCTGAAACCAGAGGATCACTGAGAATTTGAGGCCATCTGGGGCTACATAGTGAGTTAAAGGCCAGCCTGAACTACATAGTGAGATCCCGTTGCCAAAAAAAACCAAAAACAGACACAACAACAAAAAGTCACAGTAGAGCTATTCTGACCTAAGCTCTAGTTACATGGGGTGTGTGGCCATTAGTTTATGTAGACAGACTAGTAATTTTGATATCAGTGTTCTTTCTTGTTCTAGCTTAGTAACAACTGCTTTCTTCTCAGCTCATTTGTTTAAATTGTTAAGAGTCCCTTCTGCTTGTACCCTTCAGTTAAAATATTAAATGTTAAACATGACTAGAAGAAAGGAGTCATTTCCAAAGGCAATCTCCCTACTTGGGTTTCTGTTACTAATGAAATAAAATACATACATTGATAAGCTCTTTCTTTAATGGGGCAAAGTAGCACAAGAGTCTAGGCATTCATATCTTAATGTTTAAATAAGAAGAATGTTTTTGAATTGAGTAAAGTAGCACATATGTATAATCCCAACACCCAGGAAGCTGAGGCAGAAGGACCGCTACAAGTTCAAGGCCAGCTGGGCTACTTAGTGAGTTCAAAGTCATCTTGAACTACATAGTGAAGCTGTCTCCAATTACACCCCCCTCCAAATTTTGGAGTTGGATGTGGTGGTAGATATCTATAATCCAACTACTTTGTTGGCTGAGACAAGAGAATTGTAGTTTGAGGCCATTTGGGTAATTTAATTAGACCTTGTCTCAACATACTTCAGAGAGGTAGGGATATAGCTCAGTAGTAAAGCACCTGTCTATTGTATCTTCAGTACTCCAAAAAATCTGGGTAGAAGAGTGTCTCTGTACCTAATAAAGTTGTAATACAATATTACCAGAAGTACATTTAATATTTAGTAGACAACCACTAATATCTTTATAATGGGATTTGGAGTTAATTTTTTATTGTGTTTTTTTAACAGTCCTCTCTATGATATGCTAAGAAAGAATCTTGTCACGTTAGCCACTGCTACTACAGGTATGTCACATATTTCTTCAGTCTGTATCACAGCTGTATCAAGGGGGCAAGTGATGTGAGAGCAAGGAGGATCAGGCTGTTTTTAGTGTGACTGGGGATGTGAACACCTGTGTATAGGATGTGATATGTCATTTAACTTGCACCATGAAGAATTTCAAACCTTCTGAGCATAGAAAGATGCCTACCTTCTGGACCTAGCAGTTGTTAATATTTTGTCACATATCTTCCATCTAGATGTAACTTTTAATTAATTAATTAATTTATTTATTTTAGTTTTCTTGAGACAGGGTCTCACCATGTAGTTCAGACTGGCCCTGAATTCACTATGTAGCCCAGGCAAGCCTCGAACTCACAGTAATCCTCCTGCTTCTGCCTTCTGAGTGCTGGAATTACAGGTGTGAGCTATCACACCCAGCATTGTGATAGGTGGTGCTGGCGATCAAACTGAAGACCTTGGGTTTGGTTATATAGACACTAGAACCACTGAGCTCTCTCCCTGGCCCAGATGTAACTTTTTTTTTTGAGACAAGGTCTCACTTTGTAGTTAAGGCTGGCCCTGAGCTCACTATGTAGCCCAGGCAAGCCTGCAACTCAGCAATCCTCCTGTCTCTGCCTCCGAGTGCTGGGATTATAGGCATGAGCCACCACGCCGGCACTGTGGTATGTGGTATTGATTGCTGGTGGTTGTGAGTCACCACATCCAACATTGTATATGGTCCAACATTGTATATGGTCCAACATTGTATATGGATAGAACTCAGGACCTTGCGAGGCAGGCGCTGGAACCACTGAGCTAAATCTCTGGACCCCAGATGTAACTTTTAAAAGTTTCTAACAGATAAGGACTTTTTTCTTTCAAACATAAATATGTGAAATCATGAATATATCCAATAAAGTTAATGACAAAATTAATAATAGTTCCATAATCCTCTTTGATAAGCCATTGTATGGTTTGTTTTGTTCTCAGTATTTAAAACATTTTTTTAAAAAACTTTTACTTTTGACTTACTCAAATCAAGATGCAAAGTCCACACGTTGTTAGAGATGGCTAATAGATCTGATAAATGTCTTTAATCTATAAAATTTAATCCTCGGGCCCAGAGGGTTAGCTCAGTGGTTCTGGAGCCTGCCTTGCAAGCACAAGGTCGTGAGTTGATCCCCCAGTAACCACATAGAATGCTGGCCATGGAGACTCACGCCCACCAGCCATCAATACTGCATACCACAGTGCCGGGCATGGTGGCTCATGCCTGTAATCCCAGCACTCGGGAGGCAGAGACAGGCGGATTGCTGAGTTTGAGGCTTGCCTGGGCTACATAGCTCAGAGCCAGCCTGAACTATAAAGCGAGACCCTGTCTCAAAAAAAAAAAAAAAAAATTTAATCCTCTTTTTTAGGTGTGAATGTGTATGTATGTTTGGTTTAATTAACACTTTTATTCAATAACAAAGCTTTGGTCTTTTTAAAAATAAAACGCACATAATTTCTCATATTCACAGAGTACAGTATATAATGATCAAATCAGGGTAGTTTACATATCCATCACCCTAAATGTTTATCATTTATTTGTGTTGGAAATATTCAAAATCCTCTCTGAGATAATTTGAGACATAAATTACTAATATAGTCACTCTGCTATGATATAGAATACTCCTTTTGTTTTCACGTCATTTATTTATGGAAGAAACAGATCATTTGTCCTGGAGGCTTTCACATTTTTGAGTTGGCAGGTTATACTCTTAAAATTATTTAACTGCTTTAGTCTCCCTATATTTAGTAGATTGGTGATGCTTGAATAGATTCAAGTTGAAATTTCTTTGTAGATTTGTCCTTGTATTTCATCACGTCAGTCACATAAGGTCGGCCTTTCCTTCAGTTGTGTCATAATTTTATGGGCTCAGGTGTTATAAGTCTGATCCACTTATTATAAAGTTTCCCCCAAGAACCTTCCACCTAACCTGAATGCTACTTTGTTTAGCCCTTTGGTTGATTGTAAACCTTTAAATACTGCCCCTTGAATTTATCCAAATTTGAATTTGGTGTGCACAGGAAACTGCTAGGGAGTCTGTGTCTCCGAGGTGGTGATGTGGTAAGAGATGCGTGAATAAGCTAGATGCACCTGAAGTGACTTTTAACTCCCACTTATTTCCAAATAATGACACTCCTCCCCTTATGTGAAGACTTTCCTTAGCTTGAAATCAGATGGTAGGTAACACTGTCCTTTGATAAAAGGACATATAATTTCTAAATTGGCTGTGTTTACTGAAATATATGGAAAATAATCCATTCCTCATAAAGATTGACACTTGTAGGTAGGGAAGATTTTGTTCTCATACAGAAACATGATTTTTAACTTACATTGACTTTTTTGAGGGGACAATGATAAGAATAGAACCTGCCACTGAGCTCCTTCCCCAGCCCCGAACGTTTTTGAAACCACTCATTTCATTGAGCCATTTGCAGCTGTGAATTTCTGTTTGAGAGGTAAAGCCTTGAAGCTGCAACTATAGCTTTATTGAAATTCAGTCATTTGTGACTTGAAGTATATGGAGGATTGTATAATAGGTGATCACTTTCGGTGAAATTTATTTTCTGATTGATCTGTTTTCTGAATATTTGGAGTACATTTACTTCTCAACTTTCCCGTCATTTTTTTCCCTTGTAACTTCTTTGCAGAATCTAATGTGTCATATATTATAAAGAGTATATCTTTAATAAACAGTTTATCTTCACAAAAATCCTGTGAGACAGGTTGGAAGATGCAGAAAATTTTTTAATAGAGTAACTGATTTCCCCAATATCAGATGCCACCAGTAGGTGGTAGAGTTGAGATCTCTGAGTGCCCAGGCCTTGCTCTGCCCATTCTGCCACACATTAAAGTCTTTTAATCTTTTTTTTTTTTTTTTTTTTTTGCTTTTTTTGGAGACAAGGTCTCGCTTTGTAGTTCAGGCTGGCCCTGAGCTCACTATGGTGCCCAGGCAAGCCGCTGCGAACTCAGCAATCCTCCTGTCCCTGCCTCCCGAGTGCTGGGATGACAGGCGTGAGCCACCACGTCCAGCATTGTGGTATGCGGTGTTGATTGTTGGTGGGCATGTTTCCACGCCCAGCATTATATGTGGTTACCGGGGATCAAACTCAGGTCCTTGCGCTTGTGAGGCAGGTGCCGGAACCACTGAGCTAACCCTCCGGCCCAAAGTCTTTTAATCTTGATTCTAACAGAATTTGTCTCTCCTCATCTTTTGGACATTTTTTTTCTCTGAACATTAAATCTTTAAAATACTTTTATCGCTGATTTAATTTACTATTTTGAAAAAAATGTAGACTTAAAAGTTACAAAAATATAGTTTCCTGATGCCCACATGGCAGCATTACAATTAATAAAACCAGGACCCAGCCAAAGTAATTTTGGTTCGCTATCTGCTCTTACTTGTCCTTGCATTGGTGCTTACAGCTGGTCCTCTTTGTTAATTTTCATAAATTGGCCCACATGTGTTTTGTTTTATTCAAAACGACAAATGAGAAAAATGCTTTTCATATGACTTACACCTTTGCAAATGCTTAAACTTTTATGTTGATATTTGAAGGTGCCTTTATTGAAGTAAAGGTGGTTCTTTTAAAAATATTTCTCCTAGTTTTTTTCTATGTATACTAATGAAATAGCTACAACAAGCCTTGTATTTATATTAATTTTTTTTTTTTTTTTTTTTTTTTTTGCCTTTCGAGACAGGGTCTCGCTTTGTAGTTCAGGCTGGCCCTGAGCTCACTATGGTGCCCAGGCAAGCCGCCGCAAACTCAGCAATCCTCTTGTCTCTGCCTCCTGAGTGCTGGGATTACAGGCGTGAGCTATATTAATTTTTTTTTAAAGGCTGGGCATGGTGGCTCATGCCTGTAATTCTAGTACTTTGGGAGGCTGAGGCAGGATGATCTCAAGTTTAAGCCTACCCTGGGCAACTTGAATCAGTGAAACACTGCCTCAAAATAAAAGGGCTGCTAAGGTCCTGGGTTTACTTCCCAAATACTGTAGAAAAGTTTTCTTTTTATCTGATAGCTTTCCTAGATAATTTCTTTTTGCTTCTAATTAGTTTAGCCTAAGTAAGGTAATATGGCCTTAGTAATGTGAATGGCCAGAATAGAATTGCTTTATTAAAGAACTGCTTTATCTGCATTGCATGTTAAAATTTGGTTTTAAGACCACTCTGATCAGAAAATACTGTCTCTGAACTTTTCAGTGTCTCGACTTAGTTATAAAAATACTTTTGGAAACAATGTTCTTTATTATTAAAATCTTACACATTTGCTTTGTACAGAACAATTGAATTGTCAGACTGGTTGTAGAATCTGTTTATTCTCTGGCAATCTCTAGCAGAATGGAGTGTTTTCTTTGGACTCCCTATTGCCTGAGGAACCCAGTCCACAGCAGACTTATTTTGGGTGTATTTCAGTTTCATATAGCTTCATACAGTCTCTGCAGCTTGTTCTTAAGTTTTTATCTTCTGTCAACTTAAAGTTTCTTTGTATTTTTTGTTTTGTTTTTGAGACAGGGTCTCATTTTGTAGTTCAGGGTGGCTTTGAACTCACTATTCAGCCTCCTGAGTGCTGGGATTACAGGCGTATGCCACCATGCCTGGCTTCTCCATTTAAACTTTCTAAATCCTTGAAGTGCATTTCTCTCTTGGTCTAAGGCAGTATCTAAGAATTTCTCTCAGGTTATTTTTTTTTTTTACTTCTTTTTATTGGTCTTGAAAAAACTGGCATCTGCTTTGTCTTTTTGCTTAGGAAATGTTTGTAGTTAAAGTTTCACTTAAGAAAATTCATTCTATATTAAGGTGATGAGAATTCTCCATCATGAAATCATGATTGACACTTAAATATAGGTATGCTTGAAGATGTTACTGTTTTATGAAGCTAGTGAAGGAAAAATCAGATTTTCACATTTCATAATCCAACACTTTGTTTTGTTTTGTTTTTGTTTTTATTTTTGTTTTTTTTCTGTGGTCCAGGCTGGCCTTCAACTCCTGTGTAGTCCAGGTTGGCCTTGAACTCAGTGATGATCCTCTTGCCTCAGCCTCCTGTATACTAGAATTACAGCCATGCACCACCATGCCTGGCTTTTTTTTTTTTTCTTTTTTTTTGAGACAAGGTCTCACTTTGTAGTTCAGACTGGCCCTGAGCTCACTATGTAGCCCAGGCAAGCCTCCAACTCAGCAATCCTCCTGTCTCTACCTCCCTAGTGCTGGGATTACAGGCGTGAGCCACCACGCCCAGCACTGTGGTATGTGGTATTGATTGCTGGTGGGTGTGAGTCTCCATGCCCAGCATTGTATGTGGTTACCGGGGATCAAATTCAGGACCTTGTGCTTGTGAGGCAAGCGCTGGAACCACTGAGCTAAATCTGCGGCCCCAGCATGCCTGGCTTTTTAACTTAACATTTAAAAATATAAGTTAAAATTTAAAAACCAAACCTTTTGTTGCTTATAAGTTAAGTGAGTTTGATTATCCAGAAAGTGGTAAAAATAACTGCATAACCTCCTGCATGGGACCACTTGTACTATAAAAATTTGAAAGCTTGAGTAGAGAAGAACATTTTTACTCATTTTTCACTTTCCTCAAGATTATATCTTGGTGTTACCTTGAACAGCACCTGTCTTGGTCTTACTAGTTTTATTTTCCCCCTTCTTGGAAATGAGAGCCTCATTCAGCCAATGCGAAGCACAGCTGTAGAGACCAAGCCTGGCTGCAGGGTTGTTTGCTGAGGTCCTTTTTTCTGTGGAAAGAACGGTTATTACCAGGGAAGGTTTTCCTTTTGTTTTACTTGCTATCCAGATGCTGCTCAGACTCTCGCTCTCGCACAGGATCACAGTATGGATATTCCAAGTCAAGACCAACTGAAGGTAAAATCACCACACGGTGACTTCTTTTGTTGTACAGAGTGGCCCCTTCTCTGTACCTGTGGCTCTTGAGCTCCCAAGGCTTTCCCTCGGTGTGGTAAGAATTTCGAAAGAAAAGTTCTTGGGAGTTCACAGACCAGGGACAGAGTGAACCTTCTCTGTTCTGCCTATAACAGAGTTCCAGTCTCTGAATCTTTCTTTGGGATGTAGCACTTCTGATCTTCAGTTCTTCCAGTTGCATTTTCTTGAGTTTGTGTGTGTCTTTGTGCATGTGTGTACACGTGTATGTGAGAGAGAGAACAGTCTGTGTCCATCTAGATGTCAGCAAACTGCTTTACATATTAGATTTTAGTAGGCTTATCCCAGTTAAACTTGTGTCAGGCCACTTCCCAAAGTTTCCTCAAACCTCAGGAAACTTTGGGATCATCTTGGTAGATACTGAAAGTCTCACATGTTCTCTGCATTGTGCCTAATTTTGTAGTAGGCTGTAGGCTTTATACAAACAGCTTGTTTTTAAGAATTGATTTTGGCCTTTATGCAGAGGTTTTTTCCTCCCCCTTAGGTTTGGGTTTCTTTTGCCCTGCTGATAGTGGGTTGAGGAGAGGTGTTATGCTGCTTCATTTGATGACTGTTGTGAACTCGAGTTCTTTTTCTTGTGCATAACCCATTGTGTTGCACACTAACTGGTGAGCCAGAGTGGAACTGCTACATCCCCTGGTCTCAGTCATTTCTGCTGCGCTGATGGACACCTTTCCCTTCTTTCAGCAAAGTACACAGGAAAGTTCCAGTGCCAGGAAAGGAACTGAAGAAGGTGATGTTCACACACTGCCTACCTCACAACATAAACACAAAAATTCTAGAGGAGGTAAGTTTTGAATTAAAGGTATGTAGACTTTTCTTTCTCTTCTCTTTTCTCCTCCCTCCCCAGAAAACTTAAAAAAAAAAAAAATGCTGTCTCTGCATCCACACACTTCTTGCATATGTCACACTTCTTGTTCTTTTCTGAAAATCTTTTGGTGGCCTAGTCAGATTGTTAATTTGAAGATGGTAGTGTTCTCTTAGTCTGTGACTGCTAGGCTAGTGCATAGCACCGTATTAGCTAGTATGCTTAGTTTACAGTAGCTGAACATAGTTTGTAATAGCTAAATCTTGGAAACAGCCCAAATGCCTATCAACTGGAGACCAGATAAAGAAGATACGGTTTTATTATTAAAATTGAGTAATATTCAGTCATAAAGATAAATTTGAGTCACTTATACTCAAATGGATTACCTTGAGGACATACTCATAAGTGAAATAAACAGGACACAGATGTGTAAGTACTGTATTGTTTCTCTAGTATGAGAAACTGAAGGTGTAAATGAGTATGATACATATTGTGAAACATAATTTGTTAGTAGATAGGGTACCCTTAGGTTATGGCAGGACCTATTTATTGCAGATGTCCTTTCAGCCATATGTACCTCAACATGTTTAAATGCCTGTGATTGCCATTGGCAAACCTCAGCATTGAGAAGAGGTAGAAGAGAGTGAGAAAGAAAGAAAAGAATGAGGATGAGAAGAAAAAGATTTTATGTGGTAGCAATAGACTTGTGTTAAGGATATGGTTAACATGTTTATTACAAGATCTTTTACTTGATGTATGTTGGTGGGAGGCTTAATATTTGTGGTTGTTCTAGAAACTTAAGACCCCATTGATCTAGGAAGGAGATGTGTATATATTTGTGCATGTGTGTGGGTGTACATGTGTTTGTAGGTTTATATTTGGACAACTTATCCAATGCTTGATAATGATTGTTAACTACCAAAATATAAATTATTGAGAAATGTCCCAAATGATGTACCAAAAAGAGTGCCTTGACAGCCTTACAATTGCCCATTATGGGGACTGGGGATTTTGCTCAACTGATACCAGGTCAACCTTGGATGCACAAGGGCCCATTTGATCCCTGGTACCAGAAAAAAAAAAAACTGCCCATTATGGTTTGTATCACCCTCGTTTAATTGCAAAGATACAGGTGACAGTGCTATTACTATTTGTATTCCAGTGGATCAAGCCATTGAGTCATACAGTTGTAGGAATGTTTAAAATGCCAGTTATTGACCATGTAGAAATCCTTTTTGAATAGTACCATCCATTGGTCCAAAAGTTTTAGAGTTTAGTTTCTTTGATAAATAAGTATGTACTTTTAGTGTCATTATTTGCTAAAGGCAGCCTAAAGAGGAGGAGGTTTGGGCTCTGCTGCTAAGACATATAACTTGATTTCCATTTGATTTTTATTGAGAGTAAGAGTTTCTTTTTACTTATGAAGAGTTTGTTAGTTATCCTTTTTTTTTTTGAGATAGGGTCTCGCTTTATAGTTTTCAGGCTGGCCCTGAGCTTACTGTGAAGCCCAGGCTAGCTTCAAACTCAGCAGTCCTTCTGCCTCTGCCTCCTGAATGCTGGAATTACAGGGGTGAGCCACCATGTCCGACATTGTGGTGTGTGGTACTGATGGCTGGGATTATGGGTGTGGGCCACTGTGCTCAGCATTGTGGTATGTAGTACCAAGGATTGAACTCAGGACCTTGTGTTTGCAGGACAGATACCAGGACCACTGAGCTAAATCTCTGGCCCAGTAGTATTTATTCTCTTTTTTTTTTTTTTTTTTTTTTTTGAGACAGGGTCTCACTTTGTAGTTTAGGCTGGCCCTGAGCTCACTATGTAGCCCAGGCAAGCCTCGAACTCAGCAGTCCTCCTGTCTCTGCCTTCCAAGTGCTGGAGTTACAGGCGTGAGCCACCATGCCTGGCACTGTGGTATGTGGTATTGATTGCTGGTGGATGTGAGTCACCACGCCCAGCATTGTATTTGGTTACAGAGGATTGACCTCAGGATCTTGTGCTTGCTAGGCAGGCGCTGGAACCACTGAGCTAAATCTCCAGCCCAGTAGTATTTATTCTTGAAGGAGAGCATTGGTTTTCAAGTGTTATATATGTAGTTATTTTTTTCATTTAACTTCTATAGATGAAGACTTAATAGAAAATTTAACCCAAGATGAGAATTCAAGGCTGGACCTTGGGTTTGAGGAGTGGGATGTAGCTGGCCTGCCTTGGTGGTTTCTGGGAAACTTGAGAAGCAACTATACTCCTAGAAGCAATGGTTCAACTGATTTGCAAACACATCAGGTAAATTTCATGTTTGAGGGGAAATTTTTGGTTACTCTTGACACATTGCATTCTCTAAAAGTTCTTATTCACTGCTTTGTCTTTAAATACCATTGCTAGAGTTGGAGGCCCAAGTCCGTACCTCTGTTCCTTGACCTCTTTCACCATATGCCAAAAGTTTCATATCACACTGGCCACTTAGCACCTCCACTTAGGGGATTTGACTTTAACATGAGCTCTTGATTTTTTTTTAAATTTTGCCAAACACTACTTTCATATTCTTTTTTGTAAATCTACAATCTGTATAAGTATTCCAGCCAAACATAAGGAGATTCTGATTTCATAGGCCACATTTGGATTATCAGTTTTTATCCATAATGTGATTTTTTTTTTTTTTTTTTAGACAGGGTCTCCCTTTGTAGTTCAGGCTGGCCCTGAGCTCACTGTCTAGCCCAGGCAAGCCTCAAACTCAGCAGTCCTCCTGTCTCTGCCTCCCAAGTGCTGGGATTACAGGCGTGAGCCACTTTGCCTGGCACTGTGGTATGTGGTATTGATGGCTGGTGGGCATGAGACACCACGCCCAGCATTTTGTGTGTAGTTACAGGGGATCGAACTCAGGACTTTGAGCTTGCTAGACAGGTGCTGGAACCACTGAGCTAAATCTCCGGCCCTAGAATGTGATTATTTTTACTACTTCTACTGTCATAACCTAGTTCAAGCCGTTGTTCTTTTTCATACAGGTATTGCAGCAGCCCTATCCAATGATTTTGTTTTTATTCTTACTCATCTAGTAATTAAATCTTTTCAAAGAAGAAAAATTCTTTTGGTTTGGTTTACCTTTTTGAGATGGGGTTTTATTGTGGGATTTATGGTGTCTGTAATTTATTATGTATCCTAGGCTAGCCTGAAGCATGAACTGACCCTCCTGCTGCAGCCTCTCAAGTCTGGGGTTTCAGTGTGTGCCACTATGCCTGGCAATTTTTTTTTTTTTCCAGTACCATGGATCGAACTTGAGCCCTAGTACATCCAAGGTTGGCACGGTACCACTTGAGCTAAGTCTCCAGCCACCTGGCAAATTTTTTTTTTTTTTTTTTTTTTTTGAGACAGGGTCTCGCTTTGTAGTTCAGGCTGGCCCTGAGCTCACTATGTAGCCCAGGCAAACCTTGAACTCAGCAATCCTCCTGTCTCTGCCTCCCGAGTGCTGGGATTACAGGCATGAGCCACCACGCCTGGCGTACCTGGCAAATTTTTAAGTGGGAATTTACATCACTGACACATTTCTAATGTTCAGTGGGTTCAGAAAGCAAGTAGAATAAAAACTAGACTCCTTATTACAGCCATAGGGAATGAGCCCAGTCCCCCTCATCTTCTGTCATTCTTCACTACATGCCTTCCAGACGTACTAAGCTTCTTTCTGATTCTGTAGCCCCAAATCCTTCTCCTCCTCAGGCAACTAAATTTTGTTCTTTCCTCTTTCTGTAACATTCTTCTCCCAAATCCTTTCATTTTCTTCCGTGATTAGGGTTAGGCTCAGATGTACTCTCCTTGGAGAGGCTGTCCCTGGTCCACCAAACTCTCCTGCTGTATACTTCCAGTGGGGTTCACCTCCTTGGTGTTTGAATCTGTGCAGTGACAAGTGGTGGCCTTGCAAAACCCACCCCTAATTAAAATAGCCTCCTCTCCAGCTACTCTGTTATCTTAATCTTTATTGTCTGTTGCTCCTTTCATTTTATAATAATATTATCATGCTTTGTGTATGTGTTTGTTGTCCATTTACCCTCACTGAAATGTAAGGCCACGGCTTTTGTATTATTTACCACTCTGTTTATGTACCAGAAGGGTTTCTGGTACATTATTTGTGAGTCTTTGTTGAATAAATTAATGGGCATATAATAATGGCCAAATGATAAGTTGTTTTATAAATGTTGTAGGAATGCATGTTATAAAACAGTCTTAAATAAATGCACTAAGTAAGTTTTATACATTTTAAATTGCTTAAAACTTCAGAAATTGTTGAGGCTAAAAGTTTGGTAACCATCAATATTTCTTCAGCAGGCAGTCATTGACCATTAAAAGAAAGACTGTGTCAGAACTAATGGAGTGTTTTCTGGAGTTTTAGAGGGTCTCTTGTGGAAAGGAAGTACTGAGAATGAATTGTTTACTTAAGGATGGAGAGTTCTTAACCTTTTAAAATTTTTAGTATCTTTCTAATTACTATTAAAATAGAAAATTTCCTAGCATGCATGAGATCCTGGCTGCAGTCCCAGTACCAAGAAAAAACAAAAGAAAAAGAAAATTCTTAGTAGCTAGATGCCAGGTAGATATCTGTTGAGGAAAGGTGAAATGCTCTTTGGAGATGTAATGTGAAGACCATAGTTTTGGGTCCCCTTGTGTTGGTTCAGCATCTCTGATAAGCGACTGACTATAGAAGCTCATGTTTGTTTTTCTCTATTAGGATATAGGTACTGCCATTGTTTCAGATACTACAGATGATTTGTGGTTTTTAAATGAGTCAGTATCAGAGCAGTTAGGTGTTGGAATAAAAGTTGAAGCTGCTGATACTGAACAAGCAAGTGAAGAAATAGGGAAAGTGAGTGACAAAAAGGTACGTTTTGGCAAAATTTCATGTTCATTGTATTTTTGTGTTCATAGTATAATCTGTTACAGTTTTGCTCTGTAAAGTTATATAATTCCTTTTATTTTTTAATCTTTCTACATCCAATTTTAAGCTGTACATTCAGTTTAATCAGTGCTGCCTTAGAAGTAAGGTAGTTTCACATGAAACTCCTTCATTAGAAGTTTCATGGCTACTCTTTTCTTTACTGTGTATCCTATCTATTGTGATATGTTTCTTTTTCCTCTCAAAGTCTTGCTCTGCTAAAAAGGCAGGGTTCTGAATTGTCTCAACATTTTCTATAACTAAGACAGATGATTTCTCTCTACCTATGTTAGAATGGGAGAAAATAGGGAAATTAGAATCTGTGAGTATAATACACACTGAAATGGAGTCATGGTAGTCTGTGTATGCAAGTCTCAAAAGAAGTTGGGAAATAGATCGAGTGCCCAGGACAGGTTTTCAGTAAAGAGCCATTGAACAGATAGGTGGGAGGAGGGGGTGTGCTTAAATTGGGTTGTCTTAGTCTTCCTTTCATTTAGGGATTCACAGGAATTTGGGTTGTTTGCTATATGGCTTGGATTGTCTTGGACTAGTTGGAAGGAAGGAATGCTGGTGGTAGAATAAAGGCAAAAGTGGCATTTAGAGACTTATATAGAGAGGTAGGGCTTAAAATACTTTTCTGAGACAGTTGTTAAACAGAGGTTCTTAATTGTTTCCTAGTTTTTATTCTATTTACTGGGCTTCAAAATTAGAGTTTTAATTAGGTTTTAGAATTTTAAATTCTAGCTATTTCTTGACTTTTTGCTTTCTAGACTATGGGAAGTTTTTATAATACAACCAGAGCAATAACTAGTTTTACTCTTGACTTTGAAAAGTAAAAGTTTTAAATGCCTTGTCTTTATTCTTCATGGTCTACCTAGATTCCCAAGATGAAAAATTTCTAAATAGTAATTTGTAGCATTTTTATGTTGATATTTTCCATTTCCTTTAAAGTTGTAAATTTAAATACTTCTTCCCTTCTCAAAGTAGAGTATACTTGGCAACCCTTCTGGATGCTTTTCAATCATTTGTGTTGCTAACCTGTCAACTAAATCATGTCTTTGGTATCACATTTAATCTATCCTACTTTAGATGTTAGTGATGGAGGTAGAATGAATTTTAAACTGAAGTTGTTTTGTCTTTTTTGCTTTCAGGTAATAATATCCTCAGCTAAAACAAACTTTAGTAATGAGATGTCTTTGCCTTCACAGCTGATTGAAGTCGGAAAAAATGATGACCTTGAGGACTCCAAGTCCTTAAGTGATGATACTGATGTAGAAATTACGTCTGAGGTATGAACTTCCAGTTAATGCTCTTTTGCACTGGCTGGATCTTTAGATGATACAGTCCTAGTAGTTCAGGGTGTTGAAGAGTGCCTTTTTTTCCTGTTTCTATCTGCCTTTTTCTTGGTGGATAAGTGCACTGGATTCTTTACATCTTATTAGGGGTTTTGTTGGAATTTGAGAAGAGAGAAGGAAAATTTGATCTAATCTTTTCCCTTTCCTCTTAGAAAGATGACCTTAATGGCTCCCTGCTCCTGACATCAGAACTCTGGTTTTGATGCAGTGGAGATACACAGCCTTATTCAAAGTATCCCTAGAATATTTCCCACGACTAAGCACTTCTCTCTAAGCCCAAGACAGACTTGTTGGCTGTCTGAAATTCTTTGATGATATAGAAATAATTTTGTCAGTGCTTTCTTATGAAGCAGGCACAAGAGAGACAACTTCATTTGTACACAGATTACATTAAGGAAGATTTGGGAGTCAGCTCTTAGGTTAGAGGATGATTTAATAAAGATTGACAACTTAAGTCCAAACCCAAGTGTATACTTTGCTTTTTCCTTTTTTATGTTATTTTCCCATTTTCTTTTTAGTACTGTACTTTATATACCTAGCTGACTCTAGGAGAAGGATGATGGGGCATGGACCAGGAGGAGACTATATTTTGCTCCTTGAGAATGAAAACACTTCTAGGTTGTCCCTGATATTGATCCTCCCCTGTTCCCTCTCCACTGCTATTGACCATCCTAATTCATTGCAAATTACTTGCCTCTGCATGCTGAATAATAAAGTATAACATACTGGTTTAGTAAGTGTTCTTGACCAATAGCAGAGATAAATGTTTTTGTCTTAATCAGGCTTCTGTGGCTATGTGGGCTCAGCAGAAAACCTATTAAACAAATAGCCTATATTTCACTGAATCAAAGATGCCTTTGAATTTAATAAGCCTTTTTATTTTATGTCCTATTAAAGAAAGGAAAAGTGATACCAATTAAATTGCAGTATACCACCAATTACAAATTCTGAATCCTCTTGAAATTCCTTTGAGTATAGCATTGTATATGAGATTGGAGGTTCATAAATTGGTGATAGTGTGACTCTCTGGGGAAGATCCTGACAGTTGAGTTATAATTTCTTTTTTTTTTTTTTTTTTTTTTTTTGAGACAGGGTCTCGCTTTATAGTTCAGGCTGGCCCTGAGCTCACTATGTAGCCCAGGCAAGCCTCCGCGAACTCAGCAATCCTCTACCTCCTGAGTGCTGGGATTACAGGCGTGAGCCACCATGCCCGGCACTGTGGTATGTGGTATTGATGGTTGGTGGGCGTGAGTCACCACGCCCAGCATTGTATGTGGTTACCGGGATCGAACTCAGGACCTTGCGTTTGCGAGGCAGGTGCCGGAACCACTGAGCTAAATCTCCGGCCCCAGAGTTATAATTTATATAATTAGAAGTGCTTGGCCTTCATCTTGAAAGACATGAAGTCTGGCTGTGTTATATCATTGATCCTGTCGAAGCCAGGCAATTACCCACACATTAAATACATGTGACTTGTTCCAGGTAGCTGTCTTTTTTTTTTTTTTTTTTGAGACAGGGTCTCGCTTTGTAGTTCAGGCCGACTCTGAGCTCACTATGTAGCCCAGGCAAGCCTCGAACTCAGCAATCCGCCTGTCTCTGCCTCCCGAGGGCTGGGATCACAGGCATGAGCCACCACGCCTGGCACTGTGGTATGAAGTATTGATTGCTGGTGGGCATGAGTCACCACGCCCAGCATTGTATGTGGTTACCGGGGATCGAATTCAGGACCTTGCACTTGCAAGGCAGGCGCTGGAACCACTGAGCTAATCCTCCGGCCCAGGTAGCTGTCTTTGAATTAGGCAAGGCATTTAAAATTTATTGAGTTCTAGTGTCTCCTAATGTGAATATTGAGAAGTAAGGATAAAGCTACTTGAAATTCAAGGACAAGAACACACATGTTTCAGAGTGTGGTTTATGTTTTAGGTGTACGGTTTACCTGTGATCCTCAGAGCAGTGAGAGAAAATGTATAAAACTGAGTAGTTTTCAAATCTCATTTTAGTTTTAGCTTTCTCTTGGACAAGTTTTATTATTTGTTAGTAAAAAAGAATATTATCTTCTTCATTGTGACCCTTATGCTACATAAAGTTGTAAATTATGCATAGAAAAGTGCCCTAAAGAAGGTTACAAGGAAAACAAACAATGGAAATTTCACCCAAACTGGGTGGAAAGGCAAAATAATGTAGCCTTTGTATCTTGCCAATACACTGAACTCAGGTCTCTGCATGGAGATACATCCTTAGCCTTTTAAAATATTTTTATTTTGAGACAGGATTTTGCTAAATTGCTCAGGCCGGACTTGAATTTGCAATCCTTTTGCCTCATCCTCCCCAAGAGCTGGTATTAAGCACTGTGCCACCATACCTGACTAGTTTAATTTTCTTAAAAAATGGCTATATCGTTGCTGGAGATTTAGCTCAGTGGTTCTGGTGTCTGCCTTGCAAGCACAAAGTCCCGAGTTTAATCCCCAGTAACCACATACCACAGTGTCAGGTGCGGTGGCTTACACCCAGCACTCAGGAGGCAGAGGCAGGAGAGTTGGTGTGAGTTTGAGGCTTGCCTGGGCTACGTAGTGAGCTCAGGGCGAGCTTGAACTACAAAGCAAGACCGTCTCAAAAAAATAAAAATAAAAGAAAAGCTACATCAGGGCCAGGGATTTAGCTCAGTGGTACCTTGGTTGCCTTGTAAGCGCAAGGTTGTGATTTCGACCCCTGGTACCATCAAAAAAAGAAAGAAAGAAAAATAGCTGTATCAGAATTTGACTTGAAAAGAACAGTTGTGACACTATATGTGTATAGCTTCCAAAGACTTCCACTTGTCTATGGAATTTGTTTAGATACTAGCAGGACCAATGGTGCAGAATGTCTGACTGGTGACTAGTTCATTGTGATGATGAGAACCTGGCCTGCCTTCCTTTCGTCTCAGTGCCGTGGTCACCAGAGTGTTAATTAGCTGCATTTGTCTTTGTAGGATGAATGGCAGTGTACAGAGTGCAAGAAATTTAACTCTCCAAGCAAGAGGTACTGTTTTCGTTGCTGGGCCTTGAGAAAGGATTGGTATTCTGATTGTTCTAAGTTAACTCATTCTCTCTCCACATCTGATATCACTGCCATACCTGAAAAGACGGAAGATGAAGGAATCGATGTCCCTGATTGCCGAAGAACCATTTCAGCTCCAGTTGTTAGACCTAAAGATGTATGTGTCAAGGAAGACAGTTCTAAACTGTTTAATCCCTGTAGCTCAGTGGAATTTTTGGATTTGGCCCACAGTTCTGAAAGCCAGGAGACCATCTCAAGCATGGGAGAACGATCAGATAATATTTTTGAGCAGAAAGTAGATATAGAAAACATGGAGGATTGCCAGAATATCTTGAAGCCATGTAGTTTATGTGAGAGAAGACCACGAGATGGAAACATTATCCATGGGAGGACAAGCCATCTTACTACTTGTTTTCACTGTGCTAGAAGACTAAAGAAAGCTGGGGCCTCATGTCCTATTTGTCAGAAAGAGATTCAGTTAGTTATTAAGGTTTTTATAGCATAGCTAAATCAATTGGGAAATTCTAGAGGACCAGGTCATATCTCAAAACAGCAGTCTTGAGCTGGGGATTTAGCTCAAGTGGTACCGTGCCTACCTTGGAAGCACAAGGACCTGAGTTCAATCCCTAGTACCACAAAAACAAAACAGTACAAAACAAAAAAAAAGCAGTCTTGTGCCTGTCTGCTAAGTATGATCCATTCCCTGTGTTTATTCTTGTAAACATCTGTGTTCTGGGTCACCTTTGCTTATAAATTGAGGGAATTTGTGAGTGAGTAGGTTAGAACTACATCAGCAGTTTGGGGGCTTCATTAACCTGAATATATTCATAAGCTACTCTTTTCCTTCCAAAGACGAAGGTCTGGGAGGAAACAGCCACCAGTATAAAGTTAAGACTGTATTTATTCATTCATTTAGCAAATTTGAAGAATAATTCCTTTTTAAGTTAATTTTGTTTCTTGTGGGCATATAACTGGGAATCAAACTCAGGACCTTGCACTTGTAAGGTGGGCACTATGCCACTGAGCTAATTCCCTGACCAGTTAATTTTGTTAATGTAATGTTCTGGCACTAAAATCCAAAGGTAATGTGTAGAAAAATGCTACGGCCAACACCGAGAAAGCAAATCATCGGATTCGTCAGATTATGAAGTGCTATGAATTACTTGGTGTTGTGGTAAGCCTGCTTAATTATAAGCCAAGAGAGAAAATATTTTTTGTTTTTCGCTTTTTGGATACTGAGATTAAAGATAGAGCCTTGAGCATGTGCTGTATCACTAAGTTACATCCTTTATTATTCTTTTAAAGGACAGGATCTCACTGTGTTAGCCAGGCTCTCTCTCTGTCTTCTGAGTAGCTGAGACTACAAGTTCTTGTCACTGTGCCCAACTCAAGGAAAAAAAAAAACCTCAAAATACAAAGGATTCTTCCTGTATATGCATTCATTAGTAGTTAACAAGTAGTTTTATAACATGGCCCAAAAATAATTTTAGAAAATAGCTACAGCATTTTTTTTTTAAAAGTAGGCTTCCTATGTATTTCACTTGGGAAATACCATGATAAATTACCTGGTGCCATCAGCCTGTACATGTTGGACCATTCTTTTCATTTGTTTTGCTTCTGCTGTTCATTATAGGAATAATGCCCACCTTGCCTTTGAGGGTTGAACATTGACACTTGGCCCTGCCACCCTAGATCCTCATCACATTTAATTTTCCTCACTGAGTAATTGTAAGCATGAGAAAGTGTATATAACCTTTTTGCATGTTTACAAAAGCAAACAAACCTAGTTATAGTTAACATACAATGAATGTTGCTTTGGGGTAAGTTGGAAAAATCTGACCAACCATTCCAAGTTACAGAATGTCTCCCCAAAATATCCTAATAACCCTGATTTTCAAGCAGTCCTTCATTTCATGTCTGTCCTAGATTAATTTCCTTTTGTACATCCTTGATATTTAAATTTTAAAAATTAAAATACTTAGAAAGGATATACCACCCAAAATTATGCATTTTATATGTTTGCCTTGATCAAATTGGGTATGGCAGCACCTGCCTGTAATTGCAGCACTCTAGGAAGCTGAGACAGTAGGGTCACAAGTTTAAGTGCAGTCTGGGGTAACAGCGACAGACCCCCTCAAGAAAAATAGGGCTGAAGATGTAGCTCAGTGTGAAGGCCTGGGTTTAATCCCCAGTACTGTGGTGGAAAAGAAGTCATGCACCTTTAGATTTAGCTGATTATCGGTATTTTTTTTAAAAAGGCCAGTCATATAAACTGGCAGTCTGTTCTCATTTCCCAATTAATCAGCCAAATCAGACTAAACTTCTAGAAAATGTTTCAGTATGTACATAAGCATGGGATTCTTGGCGCAGCCTTCTTAGTTACCACTTCTAAAGAGAAACAGAATTTTTAACCAAACTTTCCTCTCTTGTTTTTATCCTGAATGTCTGTTGGGAGCCCTCCAGGTGGGTTTTGGTCTCTGCCCCTGGAGTCACACTCAGAGGCAGTGGCCTGCAATAAGAGTCAAGTGAGGAGAGGGATTGGCATTTGCAGAAAAGGTTGTAATTAAGAGAGATGAATATGTAATTCTCCTCAGTAATCTTAGGCCACATCAATTGGAGGAAAATACAGAAATTAAAGATCTTCAAGTTGAGTTCTTTATTGACATTTATATCTGCTTAATGCAAAGAAAAATAGTGGTGTATCCTCAGGGATATGAATGACATCATTGCAGACAGAAGTCCTAGGAAGTTGGCCGAGTCTGATCCCTGCCCTGGAAGGAAGGGTTTTTCTTTCCTCTTGTTGTAGGTCTTAAACAGAGTAGACAGAACAGGACCCCTTCTCATACTTAGTTTCTAGAAAGGAAGTTTTCTTAAGATTCCCTGGGTTTTAAAACTATAAAGCACTCAGTTATTTAATTCCTTTTTGCACATGAAACCACATGACATAGTGGTAGAGCTTTTACTAAAATCCAAGCATCCTGACTAGTAAATCTTTTAAAAATACTTATTTCTCCCTCCCACTGTTTGTTTTGGTTTTGCTTTGGTTTTGTTTTTTTTTTTTTCCAGTGGTACTGGAACAAATCCAGTATTCCTAGAGCTACATCTACAACCAATTTTACATTTTTTTGAGACTGGATCTAATTAGGTTGGCCAGGCCATGCTTGACCTTTCAGTCTGTCTGCCTCACCCTCCCAGAGTGCTGGGATAACAGATATGTACCGCCTTGTTTGTTAAACATTTTATGTGGTACTGTTTGTTGAATGTGGGATAACCAACAAGCTTAAAATACAGATCTAGTAGTTGGCTTTACGGACTGATTTGTAGCCGGAATGAGACTTAGAGAGAACAGTAATTTTTAACACTTTCTCCTAAAAAAGAAACACCCTGTGAATGTCAGCATTAGCTAATCAGAGCATTTACTCCCATTGTGAGAACAAATAAAGGTAACAGAGTGACCGGAACATTTTGTCCTGGTTAGTGAAGCTCAAGTCTGGCTCTTTAGAGTTTAAGGATGAGTGTTTTTCCCCCATAAGCAAAACTGTTCCTTTGAGTTAGTCTGTGAGAACACAGTGAATAGTCTAAAACTTTAGAAAGTTAATTTTCTCATGATCTCCTCCCTGCTATACTCTCCTTAGATAGCTTTCAGTTTTGTTTGATTTTTATTAGTCAGGTGCCACTGTAAATGATAAACTGGAGTACTGAGTTAGAGAACTGCAGTTATATCTGTGATCCTCTTATGTAACCCACAGAATTTTTTCACATAAGAATTACACATGTTATTTATGTTAGTAGATATGTAATGGTAATGTTGGTACATCCTCACTTGGCATAGAATCCATGTGAGCCTTCTTTTTCTGGTTACTCACCTTGGTTTTTTACTGTCCCTCTTGGTACCAAGTGCTTTGCTTTGAGGATACAAAGGTAAATTGTTTTGCACTGCTGGGGATATATGTTTGAGCCAATCTTGTGTTTACCTGTAGGAGACTTCAAACCATCTTTTAGTCTGTTTTTGTCTACCCCCCAAACTGGGACACACCAACTTTTTTTTTTGGCGGTACTGGGGATTGAATTCGGGTCCTTATGCTTCCAAGGTAGGTGTGAAACACATACACTTTTAAGACATTACCTTGCTGAATTGATGGCTGCCTTGGCTGCACTTATATCCTGCCTCAGCCTTTCCGGAGTTATAGTCACGTGTTATGACACCCAGATGGTTTTGTTCTTTTTTACTTTCTTCTTTTAGTTTATTTTGGTTTTGGGGGGGAGGGGCTAGGGATTTAGCTCAGTGGTTCCAGCAAGCGCAAGGTTGATTCCCAGCACTGCACACCACAGTGCCAGGTGTGGTGGCTCATGCCTATATCCCAGTACTCGGGAGGCAGAGGCAAGAGGATTGCTGTGAGTTTGAGGCTTGCCTGAGCTACACAATGAGTTCAGGGCCAGCCTAAACTACAAAGTGGGACCCTGTCTCAAAAAACTAAAAGAATAAAGAAACAAAATAATTTTTTTTTTAGACAGGATCTCACTATGTAGTTCAGGCTGGCCTTGGAGTCATTTGGTAACCCAGGCTGGCCTCGAACTTGGAGTGACCCTTGTGCCTCGACTTCCTGAGTGCTGGGATTACAGTTGTACACCATGGTTCCTGGCTTTGTTCTCATTTTCATTCTTACGAGGTTATAGATGTTTTTATTCTCTGCCACTAAAGCAAGTCACCATTTGTATGTGAAATCTTTAAAAAATTTCCCTGTGTAAGGTATGCTCCCATTCATCTTTCACTTGCACCTGTGGGGACATGATGCTCTGGTTTTCCAGAGTCAGTACCAGTTTGTTTGCTTTTCAGCATCCTACTCCTTTTACTTTCAAATCTCTTCATTTGGACATTAATCTCCCTAGTTACCCATAAGCCATGCTGGAGTCAAAATCTTGACTGTGAGGAAAGAGCTTTTAAAATAGGTGTTGGAGTTCAGCGCTTTCTGCTGCATCATACTGTGGGCCGAATAATGAAATCATACCGTGTTAGCACTACATTTCTTATTTTAGATGTCATTTAGATTAGTATTTATGATCGTGTTATCTTGGACAAAGGTTCAGAGCAGAGATGGTAAATCATTAGAGAAGTGTTTTCTAGATTACAGCAAAAAGACTTTTGTCTCATACTGTTGTTCATTCTCCTTACAATGTACTTCACAGTGATTGTATGGTTTTGTATTTTGTACTTAAATCAGACTCAGAAACTAGATAAAGTCTTTCAGGTGGTATCACCATTTCTCCAAAGTCCATCTAGGGACTGCCCAGGTTTCCACTGGCAACTCGAGCAGTTCATGAGAGTCCTGTCTGGCCAGGCTGCAGTCTGTCATGAGCTTGTGTCATGTAAAACAAGTCACTGCCAAGCATCTAAAATAATGGGGTTGTGTTTTAGTTGTAATTTATTATACTTAGATATGGAACACTTTGTAGAATATTACTGGTTTGAGTTATATTTAAAGGGCAAGAAAACTTGAAACTTTTTTATGTGTGCTAATTTGTGCAACATTGGCTTCTTTAAAAAAGTCATTCATGAGAAATTGGTAAATTTTCCTGGTTTCTGCAAAGCTATTTTGATGTTACCTCAGTTTAGAAAGGAGGAAGCTCGCTAATCAGCTATTTGGTATCTTTAGTATTTCTGTTGAGTTATGTGAACTTAGAAAAGCACATAAGCTTTAGATACTGTGAATCTGTTGTCTCCATTTAGCCTGTTTTGTGCTTGAATTGTTGAGACCTGGCTTCAAAGGAAGAGCTTGTTCTTCTGGTCTCAGATTTGTGAGGGGCATGTATGTGCTCCACAGGATCAAGACTAGGGCAACTCTTGCTAAAAATGGCTGTAGACTAGGAACTAGCTGTGTTTAGAATCTGCACTTCAGCGATATAGGAACCTGCAAGCTCTTCCCTGTGCCAAAAGTAAAATGGAGTGTTTACAAGTGTCAGGAAATTTGCACTGCTTTAGGGAATGGAAGGTTACTTTGCTGGGATTGCTCAGATTTATGAATAGATAGAGCTGCTTTGTAGAATAGGAGGAGAAATGTTGAGGAACCTAAGGTATAAACTGGAAATGAATATCTGAGATAGTGGTTAAAGCAACTCTCTGATTTGGAGAGTTTTTTCTGATTATTTTGAGATATTCTTTCTGTTGGCTCAGTTCACCTTTGTACCTACCATGGCTGTACCTATGTCTTCCTTTCTAGGGGCCACTGTGCACCCAGGTGTGTGGAAGGGTGCACAGGCATTTTGAGCTTGGTCCATGTGATGACAGTGCAGTCCAAGGAGTGCCTTTACTAGTGAATGTGGTCTTGTTAGAGAAACTCTTACAGCAAATGTGCAGTTGTGTTTGTTGAGCCTTCATTAGTAGTCTTTCGAATGACTGAAGGTTTGCAGACAAAGTGGCAGGTCTGCAGGAGAGGCTGATGTTTTTGGTAGTCCACTGACTTCCTCTGAGCTACGTCTCCTGCAGGTTGTCATTCCTGTGTGTAGGGTCTTCATTCTATGCCTTCTGGGAATGCTGCATGGTTGTTGGACCCCACCCCATCCTATGAGGTCAAAGATACCTTAAGAGGGCCAGGTGGCGCAATCAGGGCGATGCTTTATTGAAAATTGACACTGCCGTTATACCACTTGAGAATTTATGAGAGTATTTAATGTTCTATCCAAAGATGTTACTGTATTTAAAAAACAGAAAGTACTTTGTTGTCAACAGATATTTTCCCTTTACTCTTCTGTTGCTTTTCTTCTTAGGTCCTCTTGTATTCAAAATTATGGATTTTTTTTTTTTTTTTTGAGATAGGCTGTCACATTGTGTGGTCCCTTGAACTCAGTATGTAGTTCATGTTAGCCTCAAACTCATGGTGATCCTCCTGCCTCAGTCTCCCAGGTACTGGGATTACAGGTGTGTGCCATCATGTCTGCTTCAGCCTTGGACTTAAGTGTCAGTTTTTGTTATTTGAAATTAGTGTCCACATCTGCCCTTTCTACCTCATAGTTTATTGTGAAAATGAGCAGTTATAAAACCTGTTATTGCCTGAAGAATATAAAAGAAGCTGTTATACTCTCGGTAAAGCATGCTCTGGGGTGAATGTTCCGAGTCCTCCGTGTCCTGGAAACTGAGCACAAGTGCTCCTTTATGCCTGCTTAGCAGGGATAGTGTTACTCACTGTCACCCTTTATCTGTGCTTTTAGCTCTGTCCTTTCATATAAGGCTTCCATTCTTTCTTTTTTCCTGCTGGGGATTAAACCCCATACTCTTCATACTGAGCTACATCCCCAGCCCTTTTTAATCATTTTTATTTTTTAAGTTTTTGAGACAGGGTCTCACTAAGTCTCTTAAGTTGCTCAGGCCATGCCTGAGCCTGTGCTCCCCCTGCCTCAGCATTACAGAGTGCAGGCATCGCAGGCATGCAGCACCATGGCCAGCTTGCTAAGAAACTTGGTTAGAAAAGAGTTGTGCCTTCACGTGTTCTGAGAGAAGCGTGTGTAAGTTTGGATAATGTTCTATCCTGAGAGAACTGGCTTGCTGTGGTCTTAATGTACAGAAATTCTGTGGATACTTGAGTAGGTATATAGAGCACTGCCAGTGCACGGAAAACACATAGTTTCCCAGAGGGTTCTAAAGAGAGTCACAGTCAACAGATGTAAAAATGGAGTTTCCTAAACGGGAAAGAAAAGGCAACTTAGAATAACTTGGAATAGTGGCCCACTTACTAAGTGACAACAGAGACATGTTTATGTGTTCTTGCGCAGTTTTTATAAATGCCACTAAGTCATTAGCTCTGTATTTTTGGTGTTTGCACTATGTAATGCTTTCAATGCTTTTATTGTACTTGTGTATTAAATATTTTTATTTTCATTTTGTGTTGTCATTATTGGAAAAATGCATCATTCTGTTTAAATATAGCACTGAATCTCAGTTTTCTATATCTTTGATCTGATTTGAGAAGATTGTTGGATTTCAAATCAATAGCAATTTTACCCAAGTTACCTATTAGAGTAATCACTGTCTTTCATTTTTAGGTACCTAAGTCTAAAGGAAGCCTTTAAATTTTGCAGTGTTTTGTCCTAACAAGTACCAAGGGCCTCATGTATGCTGGTATCTTCTACCACTGGGCTATATCTCAGCACTGTTTTCTATTTTTTTTTTTTGAGACAGGGTCTCGCTTTGTAGTTCAGGCTGCCCCTGAGCTCACTATGTAGCCCAGGCAAGCCTCGAACTCAGCAGTCCTCATGCCTCTGCCTCCCAAGTGCTGGAATTACAGGCATGAGCCACCTCACCTGGCATTCAGTTCTCTTCAAAATAAATGATAGGAGGGGCCGGAGGGTTAGCTCAGTGGTTCCGGCGCCTGCCTCGCAAGCGTAAGGACCTGAGTTCGATCCCCGGTTACCACATATAATGCTGGGCGTGGTGGCTCACGCCTGTAATCCCAGCACTCGGGAGGCAGAGATGGGAGGATTGCTGAGTTCGCGGCAGCTTGCCTGGGCACCATAGTGAGCTCAGGGCCAGCCTG